>BQNB010124065.1:0-19997 GCA_026074375.1 Tanacetum coccineum
CTCTCTCTGTATATATATATATATATATATATATATATATATATATATATATATGCTAGACTCACTTAATTTTTACAAAAAAATATCCACATACATATGTGTTATTTGATTATGGAAAGTGAAAAGCAAGAGAGATAAAATTTTATGCAACCTCATTGGTACACCTCACATGCCACATGTATGTGTGGATTTTTGTTTGTAAAAATTATGAGTCTAGAAATCCTCTCCTATTTAAAATGGATGCATCTCCCATTAAAATTCTCTCTCCTATTTAAAATGTGTGGCTAGAAATCCTTCTTATTCTTCTCATTATAGTTTTTCTTCTCACCGGATCCCTACTATATATATATCTATATATATATATATATGAAACTGTCTTGCATGCTTCGATATTTATCTTTGTGCCTATACTTGAATTAGACTAGCTTAATCATATAATAAGCTAAATTAGTTGATTCTTAGGAATTAGGAGTTGTTGAAACACAACCCTCTCTAACCTTCTATTTTCTGCACAAAATAGAAAAACAGAGAATTCTAGGAAAATTTCGTAACCCCCAGAAAATGGCCACCAAATACATGTGGCGATCCCCCAATATATCTGGGACCGCCGATTGTTTATGGGATCGCCGACAGCAGGGTCATGAAACTTTTTATTGTTCTCTCTTTTCTGTATCTTTGACCATCTAGACCTTGCTAGACTTTATCTATTTAGCCAAGCACTTCTTGGAATCTCTATCTCCTAACACCATGCCTTTCCAAATCTTTCCTATATAAACTCATCATCCTCCTCATTCAGATTCATCTCATCTTTCTCTATTCAACCTCTCTTCACTTGCTTTGTCCTCTTCTCGCTCTTCTCAAAACTATGGAGAAAGACATCGAAAGTCTATAATAGACACTTGGAGACCCAACACTCTTCTACCTTATTCACCTCCTCTCTCACCCAACATTTCTCTACTACAATCTCCTAACATTGCTAACCCCTCATCTGAAACCACTCAATCACAAAATCAAACTAGGGAGCAAATCGTGCACGAACTAAACCAACTTCATCACCTATCCAACATCATTGAAATCGAACATCAACATGTAGCAAATGCGTCTACACAAACTCCTCCATCACCACCTTTACCATCAACAACCATAATTCACCCCGCCACAAATGACCAAGTCACATTTCATTCTGGTTTTTGTCATTTTTGCATGCACACCCAAACTCTCTTGTTAGGTTCAAGAAAAATGTTTATTATTATATGAATTAGTCTTTGTATAGTTATGCTTAGTTTATAGTTTTAGTAGTAATTATAATGTAATAAAGTCTATCTTGGTCAAAGTTAAAAGAAAGTTGACCAAGGTTTGACTAAAGTTAAGAAAATAGAATAGGATTAGCAATAAGTATAAATACCCATCTAGGAGAGGTATTTATACAAGTCTTTTACATTTTGTAATTCAATTCTCCCTCTCCATTTCTATTTTCCCTTTAAATAAAAAATTAAAAAATGATAAAAATACTCTCTAGCTCCACTCCTTCATTCTAACGCTTTCATATGATTACTACTATGAAAATATGACATATAACAAGTGGTATCTATCGCCGAGAGAGATCTAGTATGTGTTTTGTGAATCAAATCAAGCTTAACCGTGAGAATTGTTTATCTACAAGCTTTCGTATCGATGAACAGTAGGTTTTGTAAGAGTTAGATTTTTATGATTTGAAGAGTTTTTGATCTTAAAACGCAAAATAATAGCTTTCGTAATCATCGAATTATAGGTTTAATATCTAGATTACGAAAAATACGTGTTTTAAATTGAACTTGATCGAAAAATATAGATTTGATAGCTTTCGTAAGCAAGAAATAGGTTTTGGCAACTGTTTTTAGGCGAGAAAACAGCTTTCGTATTATAGTTTTGAGCTTTCGTATTGTAGTTTTGGTTTCGTAACTGTCATTCGTAAGTCATTTCTTAGCTTTCATAAAATAGTCAAGCTTTCGTAAACAGTAAAATAGCTTTCGTAACATAGAAATTTGTCAATTGGAAAAGATAACATTCATATTATCACTTTAAAATGCTTAAAATCATATTGATAGATTTTTAGAAGGTTTCGTAGCTAAGAATTTATGGAAGTAAGACATTTCTTGGTTTTTACGATAGTAGAGGTAATTTGGAATTTACGAAAGGAGGTTTCGTAAATTGGAGCTTTCGGTAACCGTTTGGTTTCGTAAACAGTGGAAGCTTTCGTATATCAAATACTTGGTTTTGGTTTCGTACTTCAAGCTTACGTATCACATGTTTCGTAAGTGATGTTTCGTAACACAGTTTCTTAACTGAGGGTTTCATAACGAAGGTTTCGTATTACAGTTGAGGTTACATAAGATTTGGTTTCATACACAAGAGGTTTCGTAACATTGTTTTCATATTGGAAGGTTTCGTATCTCATTGGAAGAGGTTTCGTAACATAGTTTTGGGGTTTCGTAAACTGCTTCAGAGGTTTTGTAACACAGTCACTGGGTTTTGTAATACAGTTTCAAAGGTTTCGTAACACAGTTGGTGGGTTTCGTAACACAGTTGGTGGGTTTCGTAACACAGTTGTTGGGTTTCGTAACACTGTTCCATAGGTTTCGTTTCTCATACTTTTGGTTTCGTAACACAGTTTAAGAGGTTTCGTATCTTCTAATTTTGGAAAATTAAGCTTTCGTAGCAAGGCTTACGTGTTACTTAGACTTTCGTAACAAATAAAGGTTTAGTTTCTTCAAGGTTACTTCATTGTAATACAATACAAGGTTGTAATTGCTCGTTAACTTCAAGATTACAAGACTTTATCTCCAAAACGACCCAAGTTTGCATTGTAATCATTTGACACAACATGTCTACTTCCAATCAACAAACTCTAGCCGATTCAGGAGCTAATGATAGACCTCTGATGCTTGAGAAAGGGAATTATATTCTATGAGAAAGTAGATTCAAAAGGTTTTTGGATAATAAGCTTGAAGACGGGAAAAGAATGTGTAATTTTGTACAAAATGGACCTTATGATAGGCCAATGACTCATAATCCAGACAATATTGAGGTACAAATACTTTAACCATTGTCCAAAATAACTGAGGGGAACAAAAAGCGATATGTTGTTGATGTGAAAGTTATGAATTATCTTCTTCAATGATGTGGTTGTCGTAAGACTTCATAAGAAGTTTTACAACTCCCTAGGCAGAGTACCTAATAATTGCAGTGTAGTATAAGCAAGACTCGGGGGGTTATTATCGTTCTCTAGGGGAATAGGTTGGGAAGGCTTGATCACGATCTAACAGAGGTCTATGGGGTTGAGAGAAGATTCTTTTTATGTTTTTATATTTTTATGAAAGCAAGTAAATATCATGGTTTGAGAGGTTGGTTTGTTTATCTAATTAAACTAAATATAATCTAAACTACTTGTGATAACTTTATGATAAAAATATGTATTTACTTAATCATGTACTACTCCTTAGATTGTTTCTCCTAAACCTATTCCTTTGTACACTTGTGATGATTTGTGTAAGTATTTCCTAAGTCATGAACGAATTACACGAACCCGCCGTCTATTTAATATTTCGTTAAGGCAACGCACAAGTAAGGTAGTATGAAGACTATTACAAGGCCCCTAAGAGTATATTAAATGCATTTGAAATATCTTAAGAGGGATCAACCATATTGGGGGTAAGGTAGTATGAAGACTGTTACCAGATGGTATCCTTTCTACACACTCGCGTTTCCCTAGACGTCTATGCCAATTTAATATCTTAAGGCTTCTTTTCTAAAGCCTAACACGCACATCCATCACAAGAACCAACATTAAAAGGATCTACAATCTAAGTTTCATACAATCATAAGTAAATACAAAGGAGGTTTAGCCTAGCATGTTATAAAGAAAGCAAGAACATAAATCAATCAAACAACACATAAACATATTGAATGATTAAAGATAAACAATCTTACTTGATTAAAACATGGATTAATGCCAGTTACAATAGGGTTTTGAGGCCCTAAGAATGGCCTAAAAGCTGCTAAAATGACTAGGGTTCGTCTCCCAAAAGTTATACAAAGTTACACACTTAAAATCCTAAAATCGGTTTTGTATTTATAAGAAAAGCGACGCGACAACATCGCTTTGAATCCATGACGTCGTCGCCACATCGATGATTCTAGATCCTCTTTAAGGCGGCTACATTCTAACATCGTCACAAAATCCTTGATGCCGTCACTTTAAAATTCACGACGCCATCTTTTTATACTGGCGACGCCGTCTCTACGCTCTGTATGCGTGGTTCTTCAAGATACTTGGTATTTCCTCTAAATGAGCCCAAGTCTTGTCCGTTTCTTCTCCAAATGAGCCCAAGTAACGTGTATTTCCTCCAAATGCCATCCAAGTGCTAAAAACCTAAAAACAAATGATTAAGCACATAATCTGGGCATATTTGCATGATTTAGGGGGTTAAATGACCTCAAAATAGTGTATAAAATGACAACTCATCATTCAATCAATACCAAATGATATCTACAATTCAGTGGATGCATGTAAAAACTCTAAGGAAGTGTGGCAACGAATTAATCGATTGATGTTTGATTTTTATGTTACTAGTCATGTGAGACACTCACGTCTCATGGATGAGTTTGACAAGTTTGCAGCAAAAGAAGGAGAATATTTAGAATCTATGTATGAAAGATTGACAACGCTTGTGAATATTATGGACCGTAATAATGTTTGTCCTATTCCAGTGTCAATCAACACCAAGTTTCTCAATTGTTTGTAACCCGAGTGGAGCAAATATGTCACCACGGTTCGTCATAATCAAACTGGAGATACAGTTTCATATGATGTGTTGTATGATTCTTTAGTACAATTCGAACCACATGTTCTAGCATCCAAAGCAAAGAAAGTTGCCAAGAATCATGATCTATTAGCCCTTATTGCTTATTCAAATGCTTCTTCATCACAATCTCATGCAAATTCTTCTTATTCACCACAATCATACTATGTCACACATCCTTCATCAGTTGTTGACTATCAAAATGAATATCAAAGGGAGTTATAAGGGGATTCTCAAGAATACAAGCTTACAACTGCCATGATGTTACTAGCTCGAGCAATCACTCATAAGTTCTCCACACCTACCAATAATCGTCTTCGTACTTCATCAAACACAAGAAATCAAGCTATGATTCAGGATGGTAGAGTTGACATACAATCCAAGAATGTAGGATATGGTGGAAATACTAACAGGAATGTAGGGAGACACAACATGAATCAAATTTTAATGTAGGAAATGGAAATTATGACAGGAATCAAATTGTTCAGCGTTTTCCACGAACTGGGTCAACTTCGGGAAAGGCAAATGTTCAGTGTTATAACTGCAATGAAACATGCCACTATGCTCGTGATTGTTAGAAACCAAAAGTTCGTGATGCAAAGTATTTCAGAGAACAAATATTGTTAGCTATGAAAGATGAAGCTGGAAGCATCCTCAAGGACGAAGAAAATAATTTCTTGCTCGACAACTCGTATGGAGAAGAAACAATGGAAGAGTTAATTGTTGCAGTCATGTTGATGGCTCGAATTCAACCAGCTGGTAGTAATGCTGAGACTGTGCCATCATATGATGCAAAGTCTGTCAGTGAGGTAACTGCTTCATCCAAGGTTCATGAACAAATGAGTCATGTGAAACGTAAGCCTATTATTCAAACATCTGATGATGATCAAATTGATTCTAATATCATATTTGATGATCCTTATGTGGAACATAATGGTGGCACGTCGGACCATGATTCAAATGCTCATGATGACTATCATGAAGTTCAAATGCTAGCATATAATGTTCAAAAAGAAGCTGAAAGTCAAAAACGATTAAACAATTAGCTTAAAAATCAAAAAATATTGCTACAAAAAGAGCTTGAGACATGTAAGGATCGGGTAAAAATGTTTGAATAAAAAACAATTCAATGTTCAAAATATAAAGAAACATGTGATGAATTGGAATGTGAATTAAGGGCTGATAAGGACACCATTGAAAGAATTTTGAAAAAAAAAGATAACATTCAAAATAAATTGTCAAAGATGAAATTGAAAAGCTAATAATTCAACATGAAACTCAGTTAGCTAAAAAGGCTTTCAAAGAACGAGAAGATCGATATCTTGATGATATTGTTGATCTCGAAGAAAAACTAAGTTCTCATGATCGAATTGTTTATAAAATGGGGCAAATAATTCAAACAATTCACATGCTTGGAGAGACACCAAATAAAGTTTATGACCCTTTTCTTAAAGTTGGGCTAGGTTATAAGAATCCCAAACGTCTCAAGAAGGCCATTGCAGCAAAACCAAAAATATATGATGGTGAAATGCTTCACAGTACTAAATTAAAAATTGATTCACCTGATTCTGAGAAAACTTTAGAGGATGTGGAAGAAAGTCAATTGAAAATGAGAAACAAAATGGTTCAAATAAATTATGCAAAATTAAATTCTCTTTATGAAATATTTGTTCCTCAACAAGAATATTCTGCCGAACAAACATATTTTTCGATTCTTCTAGTTCTAGTATTGGTTCTGAGTCAAAAGAAGTAACATCGGATTTGGCAATTCAAAAAATGCCAAACGAGAGTAAATTGTTAAAAATGTTTGACAAAATGGGTGTAGCAATTAACGGTTTACGAACACGGATTGATAAAACTCTTTTGGTGGATAGAGAACGAAGATGGATGTCTGACAGTTAAAATTCTTTAAGAGAGTTTTATAAAACTGATGTAATTCCGATGTTTGCTTCTTTATCAAAGAATTTAAAAGAACTAAAAGAAGAACTCATTGAAGAAGTACAGGAAATGTTAAATATTTTTGAATCGATGGAACAGAAAGTTGACGAAAAATCTTCAAAAGAAAATATTCTTCAAAAAGAGATCGATCGACTTTTGGAAGTATCCTTGACAAGTGAAATTCAAGATTGTGTGTTGGTTTCTGTTGAAAAACAGAAAAATGAGTTGTTAAAAGCTGAACTGGAGAAAAGTTCAAGTGACTCCAAGGATATCCAAGCCAATTTACTCAAAAGAATCAAAATTCTTGAAAATGATTTTAAGCGATCACAAGCTCAAAGTATTAATTTTAAACTCAAATTACAACATCAAAGAGAGAAAATGGCTTATGTTGGAAGTCAAAATTGTCAACGATAAATGATGAGAATGTGTTGCTAAAAACTCAAGTTGAATCTGTTGTTCAAGAAAGAGAAAATATCAAACTTGAATTTCAAAAGCTTTTTAATTCAATAAAAGCAACACGGACTCAACATCAAAAAGAGGTTGATGAGTTGATTGAACATGTTAATCAAAAGACTTATGTTTATGCTGATGTGCGTGCTAAAAATCAAGATCTTTTGATGACAATTTCTGAACTCAAGAATAAAATTAAAATCATTGAAAAAGGGAAGAATATGAACACTAAGTTTGACAAATCTAAGACTTCAGGAACGCTTTTTTGTGTAACGCCATTGCTTAAAAACATAGCTGTTAAGGCTAAGAAAGTGTCAAATTCTAAGGTCAATACAGATAGGTCAAAACCATTCACTTCACATCCTACACCTAAAGACAAGAAAAGTCAAAAACAAAATGAGAATGTACTTGCAAGAGGAATGTATAGAATCACAAAAACAGAGACACAGACACCAGATTCTAAAATTAACATCACTGTTTCTAATTCTGCAAGTGTAGAAAGTTCTAATAGTGTTAGAAGACCAAAGTCTAAGGACATTAAATCGAAGAATAGAGTCCCGAAGAACACTAATGATAAGAGCTCATCTACATATGTTCGGAAGATGTCAAGTAGTGTTAGTATAGATTCTACTAAGTGTGAAACAATGAATTCGACTATATGTCATGCAAAAAAAAGTGTACTAAATACCAAGAATGTAACTGCTGTTAATGACGGTTCGAATATTGTTTGTGTTTCTTGTGGTAAAGATGTGTTTTTACTTTCTCCTAAAAAATGTGTTGCTTGTTATGCTTTGTCTAGGAATTCTAGTGTAAAAAGAGACTTATTTACTACCCCCATAGCAGCAAAATCTAAGAATTTAGGAGCTACATCTGTAGTTGTGAAATATAGATTAAGTGTTGCTAAAACCCCAACAACAACAAATAAGGTCTCTAGTGCGTTACCACTATCTCCATATTCTAGTCAAAGTAGGAAACATAGCAATTACATGAACAACAAAATTGCAACAAGTAAAAAGTGGCAGAAATGGTTTGAAAACCAACAAGGTTTTAATTGGACACCCAAAAGCAAACCTACTAAATCACAGACTAGTGTGAAAATGAGTAGTATTAGTGTTTGATCTAAATCTAAAACACTGGTTACCACTCAGAAATGGCTAGCCAAACCGTCCACTCTTCCATCTGTATTTGTTTCATGTGATGCAGGTGATCCAGCTCGTCCTTTGGATTGTTGATAGCGGATGCTCGAAGCATATGACTGGAAATCTTCAACTGCTAAGAAATTTCGTTGAGAAATTCACGGGAACAGTCCGCTTCGGGAATGATCATTTCGCTGGAATCACTGGATATAGAGATTATGTTCAAGGCAATCTAACGATATGTCACGTATACTATGTTGAAGGCCTCAGACACAACTTATTTTTGGTCGGACAAATTTGTGATGGAGATTTAGAAGTAGCCTTTCATTCAAACACGTGTTATGTTCGGAATTTAGAGGGTGATGATTTGCTTACCGGTTCTCGTGATTCGAATCTTTACACTATTTCTATTTTCGAGATGGCGGCTTCTTCTCCAGTGTGTTTAATGTCCAGAGCCACATCAACAAATCTTGGTTATGGCACCGCAGGCTTTCTCATTTGAATTTTGGTACCATTAACCAACTCACATCAAACGATCTAGTTAATGGGCTTCCGAAATTTAAGTATAACAAAGATCACCTATGTTCAGCCTGTGAACAAGGCAAAAGCAAGAAAGCTTCACTTCCACTAAAGTTGGTTCCAAGCACAGAATCCAAACTCGAACTACTTCATATGGATTTGTGTGGGCCTATGAGGGTCGCAAGTATCAATGGCAATAAATATATTCTAGTGATAGTTGATGACTATTCTCGGTATACCTGGGTATATTTTTTCGCACCAAATATGAAGCTTCAGATATGATTATCGATTTCATTAATCAAGTTTAAAGGAATCTAAAGGCTCAAATTCTGATGATTTGAACTAATAATGGAACTGAATTCAAAAATGAGAAATTACGGGCATTTTATGCAAAGTTAGGCATCGTTTATAAAACTTTAATTGCTCGTACGCCTCAACAAAATGGTGTTGTTGAACGACAAAATCGAACACTAGTCAAGGCTGCTCGAACAATGCTTATCTTTTAAAAATCTCTAAATTTTTTTTGGGCTGAAGCTATTGCTACTGCTTGTTTTACTTAGAATCGCTCTATTATACACACACGATACAATAAAACTCCTTATGAGCTAATTCGAGGAAGAAACCCAAATATTCAATACTTTCATGTGTTTGGATCTCTTTGTTATCCAACAAATGATCGTGATGATCTTGGGAAAATGAAACTGAAGGCTGACATTGGTATCTTTATTGGTTATTCTGAGTCATCAAGAGGATTTCATATATATAACTGCCAAACCAAAAAGATAATGGAAACGATCCATGTCAAGTTTGATGAACTCACACCAATGGCTTCTGAATGAAACAATTCAGAACCCAGAATAAACTGCATGAATTTTCAAGATTCATCGAAAGATTCACAATCCGTACCTTCAAAAACAGACTTGGATAATTTGTTTGGTCCTTTGTATGAAGAATACTATGCGACGAGTTCACCAGAAGTGTCAGATAATTCCGCTGCAAATACCCTTGATAATGAAAACACTTATTCATCATCGTCAATTATCGGTGAAGAAGATGAAGCTCCTCAAATAGTATCTTCGTCAGCAGAACAAGTTGCCACTGAACCAAACTCTCCAGTCTTAAATGAAAATGCCGATGAATAGTTCAAGAAGACGTTACCGAATTTGATAAAAATGTGTTTTATAATCCACCTCAAACTCCTATGTTCGAAGAAACTAAGTCATCTTCAACATTTCATGATCCATTAAATATGCACGAGTTTCATCAAAAACATTGCTCAAGTGATAAATAGACTAAGAATCATCCAATTGAACAAGTGGTTGGTGATCCCTCAAAACCTGTAATGACAAGAAATCGACTTCAAACGGATGCAGAAGTTTGTATGTACGCACTGATAGTGAGTACGATTGAACCAAAAAATATCAAGGAAGCTATGCTTGATTACAGCTGGATTGAATCCATGCAAGATGAGCTTAACCAGTTCAAACGCCTTGATGTGTGAGAACTTGTCGAATGTCCTATTGGCAGAAACATAATCAAAGTCAAATGGATTTGGAAAAACAAGATTGATGCTGAAAACACGGTTATACAAAACAAGCACTAGTACAAATCTAGGATTTGGTCACACATGGGCAAAATGGAACGGCTACACATTCACATATTTATGTGGCTAAAGGTACCAAAAGAATCTTTGTGGCATATGCGGCTCACAAGAACTTTCCTATATATCAGATGGATGACAAAACGGCATTCCTGAATGGCCCACTAAAAGAGGAAGTTTTTGTTCGTCAGCCAGATGGTTTTGTAGATCCAGACTTTCCTAATCACGTATATCGTCTTAAGAAAGCTCTATACGGTCTCAAACAAGCCCCTAGAGCCTGGTATGACAAGCTTTCCTTATTTTTAATCGAACACCATTTCACAAAAGGTATTGTCGATCCGACATTGTTTATAAGAAGACACGTGACATTTTATTTAGTTCAAATCTATATCGATGACATTATTTTTGGGTCAACAAAACCAGTTTTTTCAACAAGATTTACAAAACTAATGAAAGATAATTTTGAAATGTCAATGATCGGTGAAATGGAGTTCTTTCTTGGACTTCAGGTTCATCAATCACCTCGAGAAATTTTTATATGTCAATCACAATATACTATGGATCTTCTTAAGAAACCTGGGATGGAAAAATATGCTACCATTAGCACACCAATGGTTACTACCAAACTAGATGCAGATTTACAGGGTACCCAAGTTGATCAAACTAAATATCGTAGCATGATTGGGGGGCTTATGTATCTTACTACTTGTCGACCAGGCATTGCCTTTGCGACATTTTTATGTGCGCGTTATCGGGCACGTCCAACCAAAAAACACCTCAAAGAGGGTGTAATGATGACTGCAAAAGCACATCTGAAGACATTCAATTTTTGGGAGATAAGCTAGTCAGTTGGTTGTCGAAAAAGCAAGATTGTACAGCAATGTCATGTGCGAAAGCTGAGTACATATCATTATCTGCATGTTGTGCTCAAGTCATTTGGATGAGGACGCAACTGCTAGATTATGGATTTCGATACAATAAGATTCCAATGTACTGTGACTCACAAAGTGCAACTGCCATATCTTGGAATCCGGTACAACATTCACGTACAAAACACATTAACATCCGTTATCACTTTATCAAGGAGCATGTTGAAAAAAGTACCATTAAACTTTACTTTGTCGAGACGGAATACCAACTTGCTGATCTTTTTACAAAAGTCATTCCAAAAGAAAGGTTTGAGTATTTAGTTCACATGATTGGTATGCGATGTATGACTCCAACTGAGTTGGAACGTGTGGCAAAGTTATCTTCTTGAATGAAAGATCATACATCAAAACATATTGTAAATATTATTTTTTTCAAAAACAAAATACAAAATTGAAAATTTTCAAAAACAAAATACAAAATTAAAAATTTTCAAAAACAAGAAAAAATATTTTTGTTCTCTTACTATTTTTCAAAACTAAAAAAAAGATAATAATAATAATAATATATAACTTAAAGATACAAACACATATCTTCTCCGTTTTTATTAGTTTCATGATATTTTTCTCAAAAAGTGGTTCTTTAAATGCAAAATCAATGTATCATGAACAGAGGGGGAGTAAATCATTCATAAAATGATCTTTCACTGCTAAAATATGTTGTTTGTAATCAAAATTCATTCACACAATAAAGATTTCTTCAAAAATATCTTTAAAAATCATCAATTTTTAAAAAAATTCAAGTGTGCAAAATTGCAAGAAGTAACAATCTCTTGAATAAGTTCTTTAATTAGGCATTTATTCGAGGAAGAGTTATGAAATTCTTGTTTTTCAAAATCTTCTCAAGAATGTTTAAAACTGCAAAACTAACTATCTTTCGATAAGTTCTTTAATTAGATATCTTATTAAGGGGTAGTTATATATTTTTCAGTCAAATCATCATCAGAAAAAGAAAATGTGTTCTCAAAAAGAAAAAATAACTTCGTTTCAAACAAATTTTTATCAAAAGGAAAGAAATTTCAAATGTGGATAATTGTTCAAGGGGGAGTTATGAAATTTTTTAAAGTAAAAAACGGGAACTTAACTGCAAAAATAACTCAAAATGATTAATGTGCAAAGAGGTCTAACTCCAAGGGGTAGTTATGAATTTTTTTTGAGATAATACAAGCTTACGAAAGTAACTACAAGGACTAGAAGTGTAAAATGAAAAAGATAACTTTCGTATGGGTTGCTAATGATTACGAAAGAAAGAAGAGGGACTGAAAATGTAAAGTTCAAAAGATACTTTCGTATGGACCAAAAGGGCTTACGTAAGTAACTTGAAGGACTGAAAATGCCAAAACTGCAAACTCATTTTCGGAAGTATAAAAGTAACAGTTTTCATACGTAACCTCATCACTTTCGTAAAACACACAAAAAGGTTTCGTAAATTCTCTACACACATTGAGCTTTCGTAACTTAGAAAACACGATTCAAATCGTTTCATTGACTCTCTGTGATTGAAAAACATAAGAAACCATGATTTATATCATTTCTTTGTGATTAATTATTGTTATTAACAAATGATATAGGTTTCGTTAAAATCTAAGGTTTCGTAAACATGAAAAGTGATTGAAACTTAAAATTGATTGAGGCAAAACATTAATATATGTCTTGTAACATGAATGGAATGGATTGATCACTAAAAATATCATTTGTGGATTAAGATCATGAGGTTTCGTAACCTTGATAGGTTTCGTAAAGTTGAAATGTTGCTTTCAGACATAAGAATAGTCTTAAACTGTTACATAAATGATAAAAAGCTGAAAAACAAAACAAATATCTCAGTTTATCATTTTTCATTTGTTAAAGTATGTTTACGAAAGTAATGTTTCAGGTTTCGGTTTCGTAAGGGCTTATCAAAGGGTTTTGTAAACAGTAATGGGCCAAATGGGTTTCGTAAATGATATTTTGGGCTTAATAAATGGGTTTCGTAAGGCAAAATGGGTTTTTAAGCTTGGGTTTCAGAAAAGAATATTAATGGGCTAATTTTTTTACAGATACTCAAAATGGCTTAATCGTTATACAAAATGGCATCTTACGAAAACAAATGATCAATTTTGTTATAAAATCATATCTTTATATTGATAAATGGATCAAATGGTGAAGATTGTAAGTCGGTTTCGAGTATTCTAAATTAACAGTTATGAGGATATAAGCAATTACAGGACATCCCGAGTATGTATATAAGTATATGTTTTGTATAACTAAATTATCATTCAACGTGACAATGATTCAAACAGACATGTAGTAAAGTGAGAATGACGCAATGTGGCATTTGGTGATTTAACTGTCGTGATCATAAGGTTTATAGTGTAACAACAAAGGAAAAAGTTCAAAGTTTTGAAAAGATTGTTTCAAAAACAAGTTCAAAATGGTTTATGACTATCTATTGTACTCAGTTGGGTAAATGGTCTAAGTCATGTCCGGTTTTGGCCGTTTTCTGCAATGAACAGAATGAGGAGTGAGTGACTTAGTGACCATCCAATTGTTGTTACATTAGTGTGGTTGTATAATCATAGTTTTCAAACATCTTTAGAAAACTTGTGATTTTCAAAATGTTGTCTCAATTTCTATCCAAAAGCTATGTTTTTGTGTCTGAAAGTGGTACTCTTTTACTAAACAAGTTTTTTATGAGAATATAAAGTTATACTCTTGGATTTATTAAAATGGTTGTCACAGACTTGTGTTTTTGCCAAATTGGTATTTTCAAAATCGGAGTATATCTTTATTATTCTTGAAAGAGTATCATTACGCAAATGCTTTTTGGTGAGGAAATTCAAAATAGAAAGAGAGATAAAATCCATACGCGAAAAAGCAAATCAAAGTATGCTCGAAAAAGAAATGCCAGAGCATACAAAATGAGATTAAAAGAAAAAGACGAATAAAGAGTATGGCATGTGCCAAAAAAGCAAGAATTGGCACATGAGAAAGAAAATGATCAGAATATGCTCAAAAAGAATTGCTAGAGCATATAAAAACAGACAGAGTAGAAAGAGACAAAAATATTATATAAATGTGTATTACATAAACTTTCTCATTTTACTAATCATTTCATGTCATCATATAGTTTTCCACATGGCTCAACAGATTGTTCCGTTTGCTCAACTTGTTTCCAAGTTTCAAAGAATCAGGAGATGCAATAATTATGCTATGCTTTAGAGTATTCCATGCTCTCCTGAATGCAAAATTATTGGGAAAATCTTACTTGATCATCCATTAAGCTATGTTTTAACTGCTACTGCTGATGTCCCTGTAGTGTATCTACAACAATTCTGGCAGACGGTTCAAAAAGTACCTGATACCAAGGATACCATCAGATTCAAGTTGAATACTCAAGAGATTACTTACACAATATATATGTTTCGCGACACTCTTAAGCTACCGGTGGAAACTCTAGAAAATCCATTTATCACATCAGTAATAACCGAAACCATTGAATCTTTGAAGAATACAAGTAATCTTTGATATGAGATGGGAAGGAACTTAGTGAGAGAGAGTGGAAGGAAGGATGTATTCTAGAGAGAGAAAGTAAGAAACATGTAATTCATAAATGAAATGAGAATACAAAACCAACCAACCAACACCCTCTCTAAAGCATAGAGAGGGTATTTATACATGATATGTGGCCGGCCATGGACCTAGATAGGCTTTCCATGGGCCTTGGGCCATATTAGATTACTTTACTTGACATATGATTAACTACGGGCTAAGACTAATACATATGGAAAAATTGACCGTATTTTCTTATTTCTACAATTCCCCCTAAGGGGAGGTCTCTCCAATTTACAAAACTTTAAACCTAGCATACTATGCTTCATCTTTAGTCTTCAGCTCGTAAACTTCATTCTTGATATATCTTGTGAATATGTTGTAGTGATTAGTGACTTTGGGATCGAGCTTGTTCCTTTATCTATATTGTATGTGAGGAATGTGATCAGCGCTTTGAGTTCATTTTTCAACACGCATAATCTCTTGCAATCTTAATGAATTGCCAACTGTGAAAACATGTGATATGGACCGACATTCTCAATACTTTCTTGAATTAATTGACTAGAAACGCTTAAATGTTGATTTTTCTGAACTTCTTTACCTTTAGCACTTCGACATACGCGAAAGGTCCGTTCGTATCAGAGTGACAAAATTCTTGCAATTCTTTACTTTAATACCTTTGTCACTTCAAGAAAGAGTACTGTTATCGAGGAGTTAGCTGAAGTCTTGATAACTATTGTACTACGCATGCGCTTCTAATTGTCCGTTTATGTTTGACGGTTGGTATGCCGTATGGGTGCTCTGAGAATACTTGTGAGTCAGGGAATGAAAGGTACCATCACCATCTTTAAGTCTTCCTTGTCATTCAAAACAGTTAGCGACTAATAGCGGGGAGCGCATATGCTTTGTTCATTTGCCCGTGTATGGTTGGGACTTGAAAATCTGGTGAGGAATTTGACCTTGATAGGTAGATTCAATTAAGAAGAATTCATTGAATAGGATTTAGTGAAGATGAATCTTTCTAAAACAAGGTATTAGATTCATCAAACACAGATGTTCTATTATGGAAACGTCTCAAGCAGACAGCACGAAAAGAGTCAACCAACGAATGTTACTATTCACCGTATTAGTAAAAATTGATTTGAAAATGACAATCGACGTGTAACTTTCTAAAGTGTTTGTGACACATCGAAGAGTGTTAATTTCATTTCAAATTCTCATCAATCGTCTCAATATCATAACCGGGATTAAACAAAGTTAAGTTTGTCTATAGAATTATCGCAACAATCTTTCTTTTCATGTTGTAAGTGTAGGCATAGGTCCCTATGTCCGTCGCCACTATGATCCTTGCGCATGAGCTTATTTGATGTTGACTTGTTCTTTAGTAGCCAATGGGGTTTTACCTATTTTTCATTGTGATGGAATGCTATCATTAGAGATTGTTTTGTTGCTTATGGCAGAATGTAGAAAGGATTAGCGTGCGTTATTGACTGCTTATGCTCTGTGTGCAGTGTTTCATTTTTTGTTAGTGCTAACGACTGTCGGTGAATGTATGTAAGGATCTTATAGTCTTGTGGACGGAGGTTGTTCCTATGTAGCCGGAGTTGTATGCGGGATGTTGTTCACTTTAGCTCTTAGAGACTTTTTCAGGATAGGGCCACTTTGGGATTTCGTGGAATCGGAGGCTGAGCAGAACTGCCTCTTTTTAATATCAACTAACTGGAGTGAGAAAGTCGATAGAAATGCGTGTAATCTCCGTGAGAAATGAAACAAGAGTCTTTTGAGAGACCTTGAGTGGCTAGGGAGGGTTGTGATAGCGTATGGGTCATGAAGTCTTCAATGTCGTCAACTATTTAGTATTTTCGACGTTTATGTATTGACCCGGTTTCTACCTAAGTGTAAGGAGGGCTTCTTTCTTTTCACCCTTTATCTTTACATTTATTTTTCATTCTTTAACCCCTTTAATGCTTACCAAGACTTCATCACTAACACATTGTTGAGTTTGTTCAGTGTTAGTCCATCTCAGTTGCATTCTTCCTTTGAATATCACTTTACTCCTTTTAATCATACTAAGGACTTCTACACAAACTAGTAGATATCAATGGGTGATCTCACGTTCTCGGTTGGGCATCATGGGATTTGATACCTATGCTAACCACTTACTATCTCCACTAAATTAAAGTACATGGTCCGGTTTTGAGTATTCAATTTACGAATCAGACCAAATCATTGAAAAGTTAATCCAAAGTGTTGATATAAAAATCAAAGTTTCCACTTTGAGCGTTTGTCATTATCACTAAAAGATCCCCTTAACATGTGCATCGTAATCGTAGTACATGCTAGGTGTGGAGTGCGTTAAGTCCATTTTATTTGATCACATCTTTCAATACAAGTTAGATCCAAGTTAATCATATTTTCTCCCCTTATCCAAAATGTTAATCCCTTGATATTTTGGATATCAATTGTTTAAACTTATGGGGACAAAATGTTACATATTAACTAATAGGAACATTTTAATTCTCCCCCTCAAAATTTAAGGTTATAGAAGATAGGGCTGAGTACAATAATTTAATTTTTTTTTTTGAATTTACTAAGAAATTCTTGAAAATTTTGTACTCGAGATCCTTGATCACCATTAAGTCTACACTAGATATATCAAAGATTATT
This sequence comes from Tanacetum coccineum, assembly GCA_026074375.1. Classification (NCBI taxonomy): domain Eukaryota; kingdom Viridiplantae; phylum Streptophyta; class Magnoliopsida; order Asterales; family Asteraceae; genus Tanacetum; species Tanacetum coccineum. Next base: position 17,609 of record BQNB010124065.1, read on the forward strand.
ATGTAAAGGTTTGACCTGAATGATGTGAAATTCATATGATAGAATCACATGGTCTTTTGTCGCTGTAGGTCTCCTTCAGTACAATCTCCCAAGAACTTTCTAAGTCTCATTAACCTTTTTCTTTCAAGAAGTTGTCAATCCTGATCTTTCTCTGTCCAAGCACTCTTCGGTATTACTTCAACTTTCTTTCCAAGTTACGAAAGTCTTTGCTTCATACTTTGAGTATGAAACAGATTTAGATACACATGTAACTTGAGCTTGTGTGGTTGGTGATGTTGGTGTTGATGTTGTCTTAGCTTCCCTTTAAACCAACAATCCTTTCTTGAGTAGATTAAGAACTTTCTTGCAAGCCGCATCAAGCAGTATTATTGTATAAAGCCCAGATATCCGAATTGCACAGTTAACCCTTTTCTAGAATTTGTTACCGCAACACCAAAGTCAATTAAGTCCCGGATGAGCGCATTTCTCTCTCAGATCTTGATGATTTAAATTGCACACAAAGTCAACTTAGTTCTGGATGTCAAATTTATTCCTCTAGTTAGTCGAATTGATAACTAAGTCAACTAATTCATGTACTATTTCTTTTTGTAGATCTAACTGACTTAAGGAATCATCAAACCTATGTGATCCAAATGACATGTATATCTAATATAGCTCATGTTAGAGTGCCTTTGCACATAGCTCTTGATCATTGTGTCTGACTCACAGGTTGCTCTTAAAATCATTGTGTACCTCTTTTATCAAATATTTCTACTTCTTTTAAGAATAAGCTTAGGGATTGACCGTTTGAGGAAGCATTAATTGAATCAGAAAGAACTTTTCTTACGTTTTAAATAATTATACTCCAAACACTTCCCCCTGGGGACTCAAATGATGCATACTGGCTAATGACGAGATGTCTCTTCCACCATGTGATTGAAATAGTGCACCCGAAAGATTCGAAACAGCCTAAAATCAAAAGAAGCTAACCTCAAAAGACAAAAGAAGCTAACCTCAAAAGAAGGCCAAGGACACTATCAAGTATACATCTACTCCTTCCCCCTTGCTGGTTTCGACACGTCGGAATCAGCAAAACCTTATACGCATACATATTCGAGATCGTGTTTGAAGAATTAATAAGCTTAAATCTAGTCCGTGAGAATCAATTTTAAGGCTTTTAAAACTATGAAAGTATTTCCAAGCATTCCTAAGTCTTTTACAAACTATGAGGTGTTGGCAATATTGATCGTCTGTAGTTTAAAGCCTGAATTCACTAAGTCTCAAATTGCAAATAAGTCTATAAAGATTTATACAAATGACATCTAAAGCTCTTGTAGTTAATATAAATTAACTCCCCTTGAAATTATTATCCGTCATTATTCAAAACTTTATCCGTTTATTCCATGACTTATTTTGAAAGACTGTTTTAAAAGATTATTGGATGACAATTTCTCCCCCTCAAATAAAGACCCGTTTTCTATTTAAAGAGTTGTTGTCATTGTTTGAGTGGTCGAATTGTCTTTGAAAAATCTTTTTGTGATTACTGAAAACACTGATTCATTATGAAGACAAAAAAAAACCTTAAAGTTTTCATTTTTATTGTTCCTATAGGGTTAGTAATACTAGTTGTACAAGATTTTTTGCTAAAAACCATTAAAAATCATGTCTTTTTGAGTTTTGAAAACGGGTCATTATTTGAGGGGGAGAAATCGTCATCAAACAATCTTGTAAAATGGTCTTTCAAAATAAGTCATGAAATAACGGATAACAATTTCAAAGGGGGTTAATTTATATTAACTTCAAGTGCTTTAGATGTCATTTGTTTAAATCTTTATGGACTTAGAGACTTAGTGAATTCAAGCTTTAAACTACAGACGATCAATATTGCCAACACCTCATAGTTTGTAAAAGACTTAGGAATGCTTGGAAAATACTTTCATAGTTTTAAATGCCATGAAGTTAATTCTCACAGAATAGATTTAAGCTTATCAATTCTTCAAACACAATCTCGAATATGTATGCGTATAAGGTTTTGCTGATTCCAACGTGTCGAAACCAGCAAGGGGGAAGGAGTAGATGTATACTTGATAGTGTCCTTAGCCTTCTTTTGAGGTTAGCTCCTTTTGTCTTTTGAGGTTAGCTTTTTTTGATTTTAGGCTGTGTTGAATCTTTCGGGTGTACTATTTCAATCACATGGAGGAAGAGATATCTCGTCATTACCCAGTATGCATCATTTGAGTCCCCAAAGGGAAGTGTTAGGATTATTATCATTTAAAACGTGAGAAAAGTTCTTTCTGATTAAATTAATGTTTACCTAAATGGTCAGTCCATAAGCTTATTCATAAAAGAAGTAGAAATATTTGATAAAAGAGGTACACATAGGTATGATGTTTCCTTAAGTTAGTCAATA
>BQNB010124066.1:4507-19997 GCA_026074375.1 Tanacetum coccineum
TGCCCCCTAAAGTTGTATTTCACTTAAATTGCACTTTCAACCGTTGTCTTGTTTCCTTTGTAATATAACTTTAGGAATTGGCAATTGTTAGGATTAATGTTTTATTAACTTAGTACCGACAGTACAATAGTTAGTACTGACAGTTATACTTAGTACCGACAGTACAAAGTGTTAGTACTGTTAGTTAGTTAGTACCGCTAGTAGTAAAATAGTTAGTACCGATAAGAAGATATTTAAAAGATATTTGTGAGATATTTGTCAGAAAGTCATGAAAGACTTTTAGGGTTATCCTTGATCTATAAAAGGATAACTATTGACATAGTTAGATATAAAATGAAATAGACAATTACAAATCATACAACATATCATAGTTAGCAATCTGTGACTATCAAGAACATTTTCAACAAAGTTGTTATTCTGTTAAATCATTATTCTTCTTAGTACTTGTGTTAAGATTCCGCATTAACATATTGTATTCAAGTCATTGTTTCTATATAGTCTGTTGTATTTATACATCCAGGCTATCATCCTTTATAGGCTGCAAAGATTCATTCACAGAAAGGGAACCACATGCAGGTTACCTAAGGGTAAACCTGCACTTAAATACACTCAAATAGAGTGTACAAATAAAATGCAAGCAAGATTTAAGCCTTGGAGGGCTTAGATCAATTTTCACAAGCTTAAAGTACAAGAAAAAAAATTTCCTGGTGCTGGCACACTTATATTAAGCTCAAATTCTCTAAATTTCCATTTCTAACTTATGAAAACTCATTTCCTATTGTTTTTAACTAAAACCAAAGCTGTCTCGAAAGGATTTGCACAAAACTTTTGATTTTTGATAGTCAAAGTGGCTTATGCCAAACACCCCTTTACCATTTTGACAGAATTGACTTTAAACTAAAATTGCAAATCTAACTAATAAGCACTAACTACCAGATTATTTTTAGCTTATAACAACCCTAACTATCATGAATTAACAACTGATTAAGCATTAATCTAAGATTTAAACTTATTTTCTATTATTTTTGGTTTTTTAAGTTTTTTAAGACACTTATATTAAAGACTATAATCTAAACTAAGAAAATCAAAAACAAATAAACAACTATGATTTTTAAGCTAGTTAAAACACAAATAAGCACTAAATAGCAAATTAAATAAGCAAATAAGCAGATCTAAGTTTAGAAAGCTATAAAACTGATATTTAAAGAAAGAAATTAAGGGAAAACTTACAATGCCTCTAGCTAAACAAGAGGAAACCAATATGGCAGCTACAAGCTCCCTAGCTTATTAATAAGCTAGGGTATAAGTCCTTGGGGATCCTTCCCTTTTAGATCCCCCTTCCATAAGCTCAAATCCAATAAATTCCATGGTAAATGTAAGTTAAACTATTTTAAGGTTTAGAAAAGTTTATTTCTGAATTGATTAAACTCTATTTCAGCTTATAGACTGAAAGAGCTTATTAAGAGCTTATTGAGAAAATTTGGCTAATTTAGAGAGCTTAAGAAAGAGACTTGGAGAAATTAAGAACAACTGAATTTCATTAATAAAAAGCTTGCTTACAATACTTTAAAAGGAAAATTACAAGATTAAAAACAACATTAAGCTAGGAATTTAAAATTTAAGCTAAAACTAAATTAAGGCTACGTGTAAAAACTAGATGATTGTGTGTGTGAGATGAGGGCCTATTTATAGTGCCAAGCTGAAGCTTCTAGGCTCTCTTGCCTTGCTCTTCAATCCTTCAATCTCAGCCAATCATTTCTTCAATCATTTGAGGGCTTTTGTAAGCCGTTGGATCATTTGTGTGCACTTCAGGATTGCCAAGCTGTCATTCTTTGATGTGACAGCTTGTGCTTCTTTTGAGAGAGAGTCTAGCACAAAACCCACATATATTTGTGCTTTCACCATTGCTACGTGGCTTTGAGCTTGAGAGAGGTTATGAGATGCTTTGATTTGACCCATTTGACCCTGCCATTTCTTTGTACTTCACTTGAATTGACTTAAGCACCCTTTAATTGTGAAAAGCCCTCTGATTTTAATCCATGGTGAAACAAAGAAGACGGTGAATAGTAAAATGCCCTTCGCGCCCTTTTTTTTTCTTTTTATAACTGAAAGAGGGTAAAACGGTTTGAATTTTGGGGAGTTGGCAATTTGAGTCCCTCTCTTTCTTTTTACTCTTTTTAGTTATAAACTAGTTTTAGAATTTGCAAAACTGGCCCTTGTGGTTTATAGAAAGGGAAATGGGCTAGGGTTTTGGGCTTAAGGATCCGGGTAAGGCCCATTTGGGTTTAGGGACCATTTATGAATTTTTCTGAAAGTTGAGGGGCTAAAGTGGAATATTTTGGGTCTTGTTGACTTTTGTTGACCATGATTTGACCACTTTGACTGAGGGTTTGACTTTTCCTGGCTTTGCTTCCGGCTTTTGTTCACTCTTCCGTTCTCGTGTTCGTGCTTGCTTGTTTTTGACGGTTTTTATGTGATTTTTGATATATCCGTACCTGCATACACAAAACACAGAAACAAGCATATTTTTGCTATTTTTGGTCTGTTTTGGGTTTAATTGGGTTATTTTAGGTATTAACGGATATGTGTATTTTACACTTATCAAAATTCCCCAAACTAAACGATTGTGTGTCCTCACGCAATATCACATGCCTTATAACCAAATACCTCGAAACTTCCCCAAACTAAACCTTTGAAAAGTAGCAAAGAGTTTTGTTGAGAGAGATAAGAGATCACAAGTTATAAAACACCCGATTTCCTATTTTCAAAGATTTTTCTCTTTTTATGATTTTTCTTGATAACTAACTACCTAACTACAACTTATTTGTGTTGACATAATGTATTGTTTTCATTACCTTATTGGTAACTTTAAGGATCATAGAATAAAAAGCACAATTAAGTGTCTAAAAGATAACTTCATCATCCCCGATTTTTCACTTTTCCCATGCTAAGCTTAAAAACAAGATCATTGTCAATTACAAGTCATGACACTAACACTACTCATAAATACTAAATGTGTACTTACTTTTCCTCCCGTAAATCCTACTTTTGTATCTCAAGATTTTACTTAAGTCATATACCCGAAGGCTCTTTAAGACTTTTATTTTGATACTTATTAATTCCAAAAATAAAGCGTAACGGTTAAGAACGCAATAATTAGCTCCTAGACCTTTTCAAAAGATCAAATGCCATCAAGATTAAAGTCCACATTGAGGCAACCAAAATTTGGCTTTTATTAGGCTACTTAAGCAAGGCACCATTCATGCCATATACCCTAAGGCTCTTTAAGACATGAATGGACCAATCTTATTTGCACCATATACCCTTAGGCTCTTTAAGGAGACTTGAATGGACTAATCTCATTTGCACCATATACCCTAAGGCTCTTTAAGGCACAAAATAAGACAAAAAATTAAGCAACATTATTAAACCTCAGTCCATTAAAGCAACACAACATCGGCCATGCCTCCGACAAGATGTAGCAAACATATTTTGACTTTGGTAACTTCCTCGACCTTTTAGAAGCTGTAACTTCGGTTTGTGAGCGGCAAGATACAGCAAACTTTATCAGTACTCGGATTATAAATTGAATTCCACTTATCCCCTATACCCTTAGGCTCTTTAAAGGAAATACAGCAAAATATTTTCTTATATGATAGTATATAATATGCCCAATAAGTATTCCTGATGTTACTCATCCTAATCACAAAGGAACTAAAGAAACCTTCTATAGCTAATTATAACCATAAACCATACAACTCAATTTATTAACATTTATATAGAGGTGAACAAGCTAATGGGAGAAGAAAGCCACATTATACATAAAGCTTGAAAGAAACCAACTAATCGACTTTAATGTCATGACTTATAATTAACACTATCATTTTCTCATCTTCGCAATTTAAAATCCTAAGAAAGGAAATTCGCGAACACTTACCATATAAAATCTAACTGGCATATTAAAATCTACGTGAGATTAGCACAAGCTCATTTAGATTCAAGTCTAGCATGTTTAAAGTCTACATGAGACTAGCACAAACTATCATCATTAATTGTTAAGGGAGAAAGCTAGAACTCTACACGTTCGATCGGGTCAAAAATTACTTCTTATTCTTACCAATGGAAAACCTACATTTTTGTCTTAACATTTTTTTTACTATGTATAAGAACTTAAAAACTTAAAATTTTTTGCTATTTTTGTGGGAAAACGGGTACGTGAGAACAAAACAATAAGCAAGCAACATCAAATCGATAGATTCCCTCCCCAAACTAAAATGAAATATTTCCCTTAATGTTTAAAGGCGGGTCTCTACGTAAATCTAAGCCGTTTATGAAGTATGCAAAGATAAACGTGAATCGATATAATGAAAGGATATTTGATTTCCCCAAACTAATTTCACACAAAGGATGAGAAGCTCGAGTGAAACGGGACACAATCACCGGACACGAGAGGCTTCAGAAATTGTTGGGTTAATCCTACAAAAATCACAACAAGCAACAAACAATGAGAAATCGGAAGAGGATAGCCTCTTCACACATCACAACACATTAGATAGAAAATAGAAAGAAAATAGAAAGGATAAACATGGGGTGAACTCCCACGAAGCGGCTTGTTTTTGGTCACCGAGTCGCAAGCTCGACTCGATCCCTGAATTTAGTTGTCCTTAGGGAGAGCAACACAAGAAACTTCCATTGAAAATGCCACCAGATTATGAAACGTGATGATGCCGGGGTCAAAAACAAAATTCTCACTCCTAAAGGAGAAAATCAAAGGTGATTCCTCGGTGTAAGTGAAGTGTGGAAGAAAAGTCCAAATGATAAATATGAAGAAATCAACATCTTCAACATTTAGAGGTAACACCGTTTCACTTAGGTAAAAATCTTCATTAGGTTTAACAAAATCATTTTTCATAGCCAAAATTGGCTTAAATCTCATGCAAACATCGGGTGGTTCTGGAGGAGGTCGAGGAAATGATAGATCGAAATGAAATGATTCAAACTCGGGAATCTCCAAAAGAGGTTCATTTGAATTATCAATGCTAATCAACCCCTCTTGATCGGGCTCAATCTCAAAAAGAAACGAATCATACTCGGGAAGAGAGTAATTAGTATGAGTAGTGGTATTGCCACTACTCGTCTCTTCCGTATGATCGCTAAAAGTCTCGAATTCGGGTAAAGAATTTTCCAAATGAGAAAGAGAAGTATCGGACTCCTCTAAGAACGAATCACTATCCGCGACGGGGATAGGAAATGGAGAAGGAGACTCGAGCACACGATCCGGAGTAGGGTTATTTTTCAAAGATTCGATTTTAGAAATAAGACGATGGACATTTAATAATTTCTCACGAAGAATAAAGTCTTGGATTTGAAGAATGTCTTCTAAATCAAACTCTTTCTCTTCTTGTTCTTCATTTTCCTCCTCTAAAAAAAGGAGCTTTATAAATTTCATAACTACACGAGCATCGTTTGTGGGGAGCGCCTTTGTATCAAACCATTTCGAAAGTTTAGTCGACTGCTACAAGGATATGACTTTCCTTTGGATGACGGAAAATGGTCCCATAAAAATCAATACCCCATATGTCAAAGATTTCACAAACTTGGATAGCGTTTTGAGGCATTTCATCATGTTGAGAAATTTTTTCCTTGTCGTTGGTACGTATCACAAGATTTGATCATTGACATGAGCATCTCGATATATAGTGGGCCAAAAGAAACCGGCCATCAAATACTTTTCGATGCGGTGAGATTTGACACTATGATGGCCCCGGTGGTTTCCTTAATGACAAGCCTTGAGGATTTTCAGAGCTTCGTGTCCAGATACGACCTATGAATATTTTGTTACGCAACATATACGAAAGAGTGTTGGGTCATCCCAGAAACAATGTTTTTACTCTTTGAAATATTTTCTCTTCTGTTGAGTTGACATTCCTTTTATGTAAAATTCCCGCATGGTAGTTTTGCAAAATCGGCAAACCATGGGGTACTTTCGCTTGATATAACTCTAAGAGTTTCTAAAGGAAAGTGTTCGTTAATGTCTTTATTCTCCAAAACATCTTTATGAGGATTCTCGAGTCTTGACATTGATCGAGACTAGATTTTTCACTTCTTTTTTGTCTTCAAGAATGGTTTGATATCGAACTCTTGTATAAAGTAACCCCATTCGAAGCAACTTGGCTTGGCATCTTGTTTGTTCATTGAGGTATTTTAAGCAGAGTTGCGTCCGTATTTAAACAATGCTTTTAGATAAGACAAGATATGGCCGAAACTTTTCAAAAGCATACACTACGGCGAGCATCTCCTTCTCCGTTGTAGTGTAATGAATTTGAGCTTCGGTCATCGTCTTACTAGCATAATGAATTGGTTGAAAATGCTTCGTCTTACGTTGTTCTAAAGAACCCGCACCAATCGCAGATTCCTTGCATCATCACTTAATTCGAAAGGTAGGTTCAATCCGGGACAACTAAGAGCGGGAGCTTCGGTAAGCTTCTTCTTAAGGGTTTCGAAAGCATTGATACAATCTTGAGAAAATACATAACGGACTGGTGTCTTTTTCGAGAAGGTGAGTTATTGGTCTAGAAATCTTGGAAAAGTCTTGAATGAAACAACGGTAAAATCCTGCATGTCCTAAAAAACTTCTAACTCCTTTGACGGTAGTCGGATGAGGGAGTTTAGCAATCACGTCGACTTTTGCTCGGTCGACCTCAATTCATAGTCTTTGATATCTTTTGACCCTAAAAAAACTTTGCCTTCTTTTAGCCCATGAAATGAATTTTTCCCAATTAAGGACATGATTTTGTTGGTGTCTTCACATCTTTTTAAACATTCGTTCCTAAGATTAGAAAGACATGAATCAAATTATTACCAAAAAACGTGAAAAATATCCATAAACACTCCATGGTCTTTTCTATCATGTCATGAAAAAAAATAGCCATTCAATTAACCAAGTTTTGATAAGGTTCCAGAGCGAGCCATTTACATATTCCTAAAATGGCATACGACGATAAGCTAACAAGTACCAGTCCATGGGCACGTAAAAAGTCGTTGTTTTTTTTTGATCTTGAGGATCAATTGAATCTGGATAATATCCTGAAAAACCTCTTAAAAAATAATTAGAATTCATTGCCCGGCTTAGGACGTTCTAGCATTTGCTCCGATGAAGGGAGACACGGAAATATGATCTTTATGGTTGATTCGTTAAGCTTCATATAATCGATTACATACTCTCCATCCGGGTTTCTTGACGTGTCGGATAATTAATTTATTCTCTTCATTTGACACGATTGGTCATTCCTCCTTTTTTGGGACACAATGGATTGGACTAACACAGGACTGTCGGGAGATCGGGCTATATCAATTCCGGCCTCTTCAAGAAGTTTATCACCTCCTTCTTAATGGGACTTCATGAATTTTCGGGTTCCACCTCCGTCTTTGACTTTGCCCGATGGTTTTATCAATCGTCTTCCATCTAAATCTTATGAGTACAAAAACGAGGGTCGATACACCTTGATATCGGTTTTTTTTCCAGCAATGGCACGTTTTATAGAGATTTAGAACATTAATGAGAGCTTCTTTTTGATCGTTTTTTAAACCTTTTGCTATGATGACGGGTAACTTATCGTTTTCTTCCAAGAAAGCATATTCTAAGTGAGATGGTAAGTCTTTTAATTCCAATTCTGGAGGCTCTTCAATTGAAGATTTGGCCTCGGTAACTTCACTTTGCTTAAGGTCCATCAGAGGAAGTTGAAACGGGTCATCATTTAACAATTGTTCAAGCATATAAATATCTTCCTCCGAATCACAATCATCATGATCACTTTCAAAAGAGATTGATTTATCATAAAGGAAAACATCGATTTCTTCCAAAGTAAATTCGGAAGTAAACGGCTCAGACGTCGAAGTGGGATTGCCACTTGAAAAATCATCACTAGGAAATCCTAATAATTCTGGAACATACTCCTCACAAATTTCATCAATGATGTTCAAATTCGGTTCTACGATTTGTCATTCGTAGGAGGAATATTTATGTTTGGTTCTTAATTTGAAAGTGACGGCTTCGTTATCAAACACGGTGGGTGATTTCTCTTCATAAACCGTCAATTAAGGTACGAACGGTTTGAAAAATTGACCTTCCAAGTATAAGAGGTAATCGAGGATCAGCTTCGAAATCATCAACTACGAAATTCGGCCGCGGAAAGTGGCGATTAGAACAATTTTCCACTTTTAACGTAGACATTCTTTGGCTAAACCTTAGGGTTATTTTGGATCGGTCCGACTACTTTAAAGTCATTCGAGTCGGTGATGAAAGTGTCGAGCAAAGAAAGTTTTTTCCAAATCGAAGGGGCATTATGATTTATGCTTGCTACCAAGAAGTTCGGCCAAGGCGTAACGTATCTCCATGATGGGGGGAATTCACAAGGATAAGAAATTTTCAGGATTCCTAGCTTTTCGGGAAGGCTTCTTTAAGGTGTAGCATTGTCCGAACAATTCGCTACGTTAATGGAAATTTTCTCTAATTCGAGCTACTTTTCTTTATTTCATAACTATAAATCCCTAATCGTTTAGGAGCAAATCTCGGCTTAAAAATCAAAGCTCGCAAAAACCTTATTTCATAAACGTAAATTCTTGTTGAAACATTTGAAAATAACAAAAATCTTTTCTTTTTGTTATGAAGCTTTTTCTCGATTCTTTTGATTGTCTGTCTTGAGGGTAAGAATATTGTCCTTAGGTACCGTCTTCGGAATTATAGGGTTGTTTCGGTATAGGAGTTTTATTCTGTTTAATGTCTTCGGAATCTCGGGTCTCCTGATGGTTTAGGGATAACCGGAGGTGGTTTTGAGCAGGTACTTCCTTTGGAAATTATTTTGCTCTAATCCGTTATCTTCCGCCCAGTCTTCTCGTTGACCAACTCCTTTTTTTCGGGAGGTTTAGTTGGATACGAGGGTCCCTCGTTACAGCAATACACTACTTTTCGGGTAGTGAGTTGATTTCATCCGCGCCCTTCCGGGTTAGGATTTGTTATTACTCAGTAAGGTTCCCGAAGGTGAGGCTTGGGCTTGAAAAGAAGAAAAACTATTAACATGTTTTGTAGATTTTTTAGCAACGTGTTTTATAAAACATTATTTTTTATCATCCAACAGCGGTTTGTTGTTTCTTGATGGTGATTTTGATCTCGTTCTTTAACTTCTCCTTTCATCGAATGTTATTTGGTGTATTGCAAATTCCTAATAAATTGTTTCTTTTTAATTATAATCTTCGTTTGATCATGTAGACTTCTTGTAATTCGATAAAATTTCATTTGAAAAATCGTTCAGACTTGATTATTAGGCAACTTAAAAACGGGGTGATTTTGAAAACCCTTGGTTTTGAAATTCGAATGCCACCATGATTAACTTGACTGGATACAGACGCTTGATTTTGAATCATGTTCCCTTCGATTGAAATTTTTCCCCGCTTGACCTTGATTATTATAATTCTATTTGACGCCTTGTTTGGCACCGGAGCAAATCCTGGCTGGTGCCATTTGATTACTTTCTCGATTTGGGTGGGGGCTTGTTGGATGATAAGTTCCCGTAGGTTGCACAAACATTTTTCGGTATTATCGGTCGCCGAAACAATTATATACCATGCATGAGCTCCACCACAATACAACCATTTTCCTCAACCTGCTTAACGGTGCGGGTACCAGGGGACAACAAACCCTTTTTAAAAACATTATCGACTAGAGGTCAAAAGGTGTTCCGCCAAAGTTTAATCAATTCGTTCATCCGTTTTGCTAACATTTTTCCCTAGAATTATTCCTAGAGAGCATTTGTTTTGGTTTCTCGAATAACGCACTTTTGACTTGTTTCTCATTATAGTCAAAGCTTCCTAGTAGTTTTCTCTTAACAAATTACCACCTCGTCGCAGGCATTTACAGGAAGTCCTTGGTCATTCTCGGTTTCTAAAACCATTATAAAAGTATCAACTGAGTTAACGCTCCTAAAAATCCGTGGGTCGAGGGACAAGAAATAAGAATACCCTTAAAATCGTTCCCCATGCTTCACTAAAAGATTCCATCGAATCTTGTGAAAAGGAGAAATTTTGTTATTAAGTGTGGGAGTGGTTTTTGATAGGTATGGAGAAAAATTGGGGTTATCGACTTGGTAACGAGATCGTCCCAAGTTAGAATTGAATTCGGAGGTTCTTTCTCCATACAAAGTTTTAGTCTGGCTCGCTTCGATGCGCTGCTAATAAGGATAACATCATGAGTTAATACATCATTAGGCACATTCCTAAATCGTTAATGGTCGTAAGTAAATTCTTTTTTATCTAATTAATATGAGCATGAGGATTTTCATTTTCTAAACATTTGAAACGGGTTCGCTTGAACCAATTGAAGCAAATTAGTTTTGATCTCAAAAATGATCGGGCTTGATTCGGGATAAAACCAATAGCTTTCCGTAACCACTCGCGTGGGTGACGGGCAGTAAATTACCTCCATAGTTCGATCCGCCATCGCAACTATGGTTTTGTCTGGAAATTGGTGTCTTCTAAAGTACTAAGGTTCAACATAACCGGAAGGGTTTGTTGTTGTTTGACGACGGTGACGGTTTCGAGTTTTGCACTGGCATTCAAGCGCGAGGTGCGCAATGCACTAAAAAGAGAAGATCAAAAGGAAAAATCTAAAAATTAAAGAAAGTTTTTACACTATTTTTTTTTTTGATTTGTAGTTTTTATTCACAAAAATTTTAACGGTTTCACGAAAGAGGACTTTTGTAAACCAAATATATCAACTACTTACGGTTAGCTCTTAAAAAAATGCTTTTCAAGGTGAGCCGTACTTCGTAGAGACACAAATGGCAAGTGTTAAATCTTTGGTTCGATTTGGGAACTTTTCAAATTCACCGGAACTTATTTATGATAATACCTCAATTGAAGGTATTATATGTTGGTGTTCTTTTACCAACTTTGTTTATTTAGTTTCTTTTTTTTAAGGACAAATTTTTTATGTTTTTGATTTTTTTATTATAGTTATACTAAAAAGAAAAAGAAAATATTTTTTACTTTTTATATTTTTTAATTTTTTTTTTTGATTTTTAAATATTTAACAAAAATGAAACTTTCGAGGACGAAAGGATCTTCAAATCTTATCAACAAACGTAAAATGACGGAATCGTTAACACAAGTCCCCGGTAGTGGGGTAAGCGGTCGCCCAATAAACTGATTGTGTTATTATTTACATGTAATAATATACCACAATATAATAATAATTCAAAGAGCAATTAAGAAAATTACCAGGTTTCCCTTGATAAAATTCACTCTTAAAAATATATTTATAATATAATATATAATATTCGTATATGTTTAAAACGGTGGTTGGGTAAGAATGAATAACGATAAGTGAAGAATACACATATCCGTTCTGTTACCTAAATAACCCACTTAAAACCCAAACACATGACCAAAAATGGCCCAAAATAGCTTGTATTTGTGTTCTGTGTGAGGTACGGAATACGACAAAAATCACAAGAAAAAACCATCAAAAACGGCGAAGCACGGACACGAGAACGTGAAGATGTGAACAAAATCGCCGAAGCAAAGCCAGAAAAAGTCGCAAGCAGAGTTCAAAAAAAGAAAGTCAAACCCAGTCAAATTTTTCCCCCAGTCAACATGGGTCAAACTTTGGTCAGAAAATACCATAATGACAAAAACCAGGAATAATTCATTATTGTCCCACAATTTTTAGAAATGTCCTCATAAAATGTCCCTTACACATTCTTGGGCACTCAAAACTCTTAATGGGGTTGATTGGCGATGTCTGTGGTGAGGCCTGTGGAATGAAATACCTTAAACACACCATATCCTGATTCTAACGCCTAGCATAAGCCCAAACCTTAGGGCCCCCCCAATTCTCTTTTACCAATTAAACACAAGGGGGGGCCAAAAGAACTACAAATTTCAAAAGTAGTTTAACACTACACTTTTGATAAATAAAAGACAAGGACCACAATTTGCATATATCCCAAAGTTCAAACCGAATAATATAACCTATCAGTTTTTTAAACCAAAGATTTTGGCGCCAAGAAACACGTCGAGCATATGCTTTCATCATTTTCATATTTTACCACAGTCAAAACAAGGGGCTTTTCAAAATCAAGGGACAAAGTGGTCAATTCTTGAGCTCCTAAGCAAGATAGAAGGGAGAGATTAATCATATCACAAGCCCTCATTAGCTCACTCAATCAAAAGGACAAGTCACACATGAAGAAGCATAAGGGAGAAGTGGGATTTACTCAATTTTCACTCACATAAGTAGCACAAGGTGTCACATCAAGGATTGCCAGCTTGGCAATCCGTGTGACTACCTTGTGATCCAACGAACCATAATGAAGATCCAATGATTGGGAAAATCGTGTGGTGATGATTGAAAGAAGTGTAGAGCAAGGCAAGAGGGACTAGAAGCTTCATCAGTGGCTATATAAAGCCCTCACTATCACACACAACCACATCTTTCTTTTCTAGTTTTTTTTAAATAGCTTAATTTTTGCTTATTGTAATTTCATTTTTTAATCAGTTGTAATTTCCTTTTAAGAGTAATGTAATTCAGTTTTTATTAATAAAAGTTAGTTTTAAATTTGTCATAAAGCTCTAATTTTTCCATTCTAAAATTTTCCTTACTGTGTACTCATATAAATCTCAATTTGCTTATATTAAGCCCATATTCATGTTCTCATGCGTCTATAAGCTCATGATAGGCTTCACTAGTCTTTAATCATACTCTATAATTTCATCAATAGCTTTAAAAACCTTAATTACCTTTGCATTTTGGATTATTAGCTTATGGAAGGGGGATCTATAAAGGAAGGATCCTCATGGACTATTACCCTAGCTTATTAATAAGCTAGGGAGCTTGTAGCTGCCATAATTGGAACTTCTTGTTTAGCTAGAAGTCAATGTAAGTTTCCTCTTAAAATTTTCTTTGAATTTTCATAATTTAGCTTAACTAGTCATAATATACTCTTAATTGCTTATTTGCTTATTGTGTCTGCTTATTTGTACTCTTAGTTATCATATTTTTGCTTAATAGTCATTAATTTGAATCTGTTTTTGCTTAAAAGGTCATAGATCTTAGTTTTCAATTCTGTCAATAAAATCTATAAAATCCAAAAATAGTAAGTATAATATTTTGATCTTAGATTCTAGCTTAATTAGTTGTTAAATTGTGTTTAATCCAGGTTGTTTTTGTTAATAGCTCCATTAGTTATCTGGTTTGTAGTTTTAATAAGTAGATTTTAAATTTAATAAGTTTGCTCTCAAAGTCTGTCTGACAGTAAAGGAGTGTCTTTGGTTTAAGTTCTTTTGACCTTCAATAAGTTCAAATTACGGGAATGCTATTGCTTTAGTAATTCTGAGTTTTCAATTTAAAAGCCAGCGCAGTTTATAGAGTTTTTAAAAATAATAAAGGTTAGTTTGCTAATTTTCAGAAGGTTATGGCTTATTATTCTTTGTTTTTACACCAAGGATGTGCACCAGGGGAGCTTATCTCTATTTGTTTTCTAGCTTAAAGTTGATCTATGTCCTTTGAGCTTTTGTTTGTGAATATATTGTGTTCATACACATTCATTAAGAGTGTGTAGTGCAGGTATACCTCTTAAGGTATCCTGCAATTGTGGACTAGGCATTTGCCATTTGCACCAGCAAAGGCAGTTTCCACTACTGTCAATTCTAGTCCATTTTAGGTTAGCAAATCTAGGATTAAGGTTCTTAAAAGTGAGTAGTTTAAAGTTTAATCATAGCTTAGTGTAAATTAGGTCTTAATTTTCATTTCTCTGCTTATTTGCTTAAGTTCAATTAGCTTTAAAAGTCACTAAAAAAGCCAAGAGCCAAAAACAGTAGTTAGAATAGTTTAGCTTTTAAGATTTAAATTCTAGCTTATAGTGTTAGATTTTATTGTTTAAATAAGTAGCTTGTTAGTTGATTTATAAGTCTTCATAAGCTCAGTTTCTATTTTGGCCTTTTAAGCATTTTAGCCTTTCTTAATTTTTAGCTTTTTGAGTCATTTCCTGAGTTAGCTACTTTCATCATCAAATTTAAGTGTCTTTCAGTGTTTCTAGCTTAGATTTCTTTTCATTTTTAGATTAAGCAACTCATAAGCTGTCTAGAACACCTTTCCTTTTTCATTTTGAGCTTAAAATGAGCTTTTTACAGCTTAATTAGTAAAACTGAAGGGAAGTCCTTAGTTACTGAGGACAGCTTATTGATAAGCTCTTATTGAGCTTATTTGTGCTTTTCAGCCCTAAGTGCTTTTGTTAAAATTGTTCACTTCCATCTGTTCTCCAACTTTGCTTCTTTAAGTTTTTCATTTTAAGCACTTTTTAAAATTCAAGTGCTTAATGGACTTAGCTTGTTAACGGGTTGGGCCTCAGGGTAGGAATTGAAATTTTTAAGTTTCTTAATTAGTCCTTTGTCTGTTAGTTCGTTTTCTTTGTTAGTCCCTTTAGCTTTGCACCGTTAGTCCTTAGGTTAGTTTTTTATTAGTTTAATTAGTTTTAATAAATAATTAGGTTAGTTTTTAATAAGTTTAATTAAAGTTTAATAAAAAAAAGTAAAAATTAGGGCTTTTAATTTTCTAAATTTTCTGCACTTTTTCTTTATCTAGTGTAATTTTTATAAAAAATTTAGGATTTTATTTTTAATAGTTTTATTATTTTTAAAGTTTTTAATTAGTTTAAATCTTAGAAAAATCATATCTTTAAATCTAAAAAGCCAAAAATAGTAATTCTTTTTTCTAAAATTTTCCTTTTCTTTGTTTTATCTAGGAAAAATATAAATTCAATTTATTTTCTATTTTTCTAGGATTTAATTAGAATTAAATAGTTTTTAATTGATAAAAAATTCAAAAATAATCAAAAAAATATTTTTCTTTTTCCAAAAACTTTCTTTTGTCTTATTCTAGGTTTAGAAAATTAGTTTGCATTTTTAGGACTTATTTTTGATTGACTTGCTTATTTGTCGCGTTTTATTTGTTTCCCGTTATTTGTTAAGTGCTTTAATTGTTTTTGATTGCTTGTTTTTAATTAGTAGTTATAGAAAACCCAATCATTCTTCGAACCCACTCAAATCAATATCCAATATCAAGCGAGTTTTCAATTTCTCAAATCGTTCGGAAAACGACCCGGGAAATCATACTTTCCGGTTAACATACGTATATTATATATTATATATATATATTTTAAAGAGTGAATTTTCTTTAGGGAATTTTCTTAATTGCTCTTGTTGAAATATTATATATTAGTGTATATTATATCTATCGTACACCAAACTAAACGATTGTGTGTCCTCACGCAATATCGCATGCCTTATAACCAAATACCTCGAAACATCCCCAAACTAAACCTTTGAAAAGTAGCAAAGAGTTTTGCTGAGAAAGATAAGATATCACAAGTTATAAAACACCCGATTTCCCATTTTCAAAGATTTTTCTCTTTTTATGATTTTTCTTGATAATTAA
>BQNB010124067.1:0-19996 GCA_026074375.1 Tanacetum coccineum
AATTTTTTAGACACTCTTCCCTCGGTTCCCGCTGATAGACCTAGATTTTTAAATTATGATTCAAACCAAAAAGAATAAATAAGGCAACTATATTGGGATAAAGGAGCTTGTCAACCAAGTGGTCATATATTTCCAACCAGAACTATAGCGGGCAAGGTAAGACGTTTTGTTATAACATGCTTTAAGGAATTTCGTTGGCCGGAGTATAGTATAAAGGTAAACAAAGCATTTTGTTTGTGTTGTTACTTATTTATAGATAATGTTGAGAAGCAAAGTGGGAATGATGCATATGTGATTAATGGTTTTGATAGCTGGAATAAAAAGGATAGATTGTATCAACAAGTTGGTGATGTTGATAGTTATCACAATAGAGCACTTCAAAAATGTGAAAATCTTCTTAAACAATATCAAAACATTGTCGACGCCTTTAATAAGAAAAGTAAAGTCAAGAAGAA
Organism: Tanacetum coccineum; assembly: GCA_026074375.1. Classification (NCBI taxonomy): domain Eukaryota; kingdom Viridiplantae; phylum Streptophyta; class Magnoliopsida; order Asterales; family Asteraceae; genus Tanacetum; species Tanacetum coccineum. The sequence goes on from BQNB010124067.1 coordinate 456, forward strand.
GAAATATCTAATTAGATTAAATAATTCAATTGATTATGTTAAATTATGTATGAAAACAAATAATCCAATGCGTGGTCGTGATGAAAGCGTAAATTCATTAAATAGAGGGATGTATCTTGAAGCATTACAATTTATCAGAGATCATAATGAGGAAATTTGTGCGGTTACATTAAACAATTGTATCTCGACATCACATATGATTCAAAAAGATGTAGTCGAGTGTTTTGCGAAAGAAATAGTTAAATATATATGTTTAGAGATTGGCGATGACGTGTTTTCGTTGTTAGTAGGCGAGTCTAGTGATGTGGTTAAAAGGGAACAAATGGCTGTGGTTTTGATGTATGTTGAAAATTTTGGAATTTTAGAGGAGAGATTTATTGGTATTATTAATGTGGGGAATACATCTTCTTCAACTCTAAAAGTTGTCATTGATTCTTTATTTAATGAACACAGTTTGAGTCTGAAACAGGTAATAGGTCAAAATTAAGTCTTTAATATCTTATATTATTTTAGCAATTTTGAAGAATACTAGTAATCTTTGATATTATGCAAGAACTAGAGAGAGAAGTGGGTTGGATAGTTTCTAGAGAGAGAAAGTAACATGAAATGGAAGATAATAATAATATGTGTGAAATAAGAAAAATGAAACAAGCAACCACCCTCTCCAAGGCATGGAGAGGGTATATATTCTACATACATGGCCGGCCATGGGCCTTAACGGGCTTTCCATGGGCCTTGGGCCAGACTAGCTTACTAGACTAATCATATAACAAACTATTACAACTTGGAAGTGACCGATACTTTTCTTGTTTCCAACATCTTTGTAAACACATCTGACTTGTTTAAGATAAATTACCCAAATAATAGCAAAAAATAGTAACATATAAATGGTGGAGAACTTGTGCACACACAAATAAATGAGAAAACTTCACCATCACCCGAAAAGGTTGTGTCCTTGTATATCAATATAGCAACGAGGGGTTTGGTATAGGTGAACATTATTACGACGTCTCAATCTTTCTCGTCAACGTCATATCGAGGTCCCAATCCCACGCGATCACTAGACTTGTCTTTATTTCTTTATGCCTTAATATACGCAATAAAAGAAGAAATTTACAGAACTTGATCTACGTACTTTTGGCCTTGGCTTGATTTCTTATTGATCCATTCGGACCGTGTATCTTTTATTTACTTCTTAAACTACTTTATATTGCTTATCTTTTGTTATAGGCAGAGGGGAGCCGATTGGGGGGGGGGGGGGGGGGTGGCACAAGGGGCCGGTACCCCCCCCCCCCCCGCCCTCTCGCCCCCCCCTCGTCTCCGGATATTTTGTAGTTAAATTTTTTTGAAATTTTGAAGAAATCTGTTGATATGCCCCTCTGAAAATTATTTGTCTTATGTAATTGAAAAGAAAAATCAGAGTTTGAGGATACAATACATAGTTTTTGTGTTGCAATGAAGTCTTTAAAACTTGAAGAAGATGAAATATGAAGATAAAATGAGTGGGAAGATGAAGGTGAAAGAGAAAGCATTAGGATTTTGTAGTTAAGTCACGTGGAGGAGGACAACGCTATGTGTAATATCACTAATATGTAATTTTTTTTCTTTAAATTTATTATTTACTTATTAACCTTTTAGATTTTCATTTTTTAAAATTTATTTTGTGTTTTTAAATTTTGTATTTTTATTTTTAACAAACAAAGTTTGATTGAGTTAGATATTACTACGTACCAAGTTTACTAATGACATTGTGTATTCGATTTTGTCAACTCTTGTGTTTGTTTTTCCTCTCTCGATATTTTTTCTAGCTTCGCCGCTGGTTATAGGGCATGACGCTTAATAATCAGCCAAGCATTCTTTTTGCTTGTCGTATATTATAATTTGAGTGATAAGAGAACGTGTTTTAATGTTATGTTATACAGTAGCTTCTTAAGTTATAAAAAAAATATTTTTTTTTAAAGTAAACTCATTCATAAACACATTATCTTTGGTCTTGTCTGGAAAACTATTTTTGATGCACTCTACTCTTATTCAAAGTTCTCGCAGGTCATTAATTTCTTAGAAGGAGAAAAAAAACTCGACTATATACAATGTATTTACTTTATGAAGAATGTTATATCCACAAAAAATTTACAAAATTTTATTCACAAAATGACATGGCAAAGGAGTTAGACCAATGATATTGTATGATACTTTCTCTTTCATCTTTCATATACACCATATTTGCATGACACATGTATGTGTGAATTTTATTTTATATAAATTTTGTGGATGTAGCATTCCTTTTAGTTAGGGGTGAGCAGAAGAAACCGAAAAAACCGAACCGAAACTAGAAACCGATGGTTCAGTTTTTAATTTTTTAAAAACCAAAAAATTTCGGTTCGGTTTCGGTTTTTGTTCAAAAACTGAACCGAACAGAATCAAACCAGTTTTAAAATAATATATAATTAATATAATATAAATTAATAAATGATAACTAAAAATTTTAAATTACATATTATTCTATGGATGAAATTATATATATATATATTTTATCTTATGATTTTTTACTATGTTTGTCGTGTACGTATGTTACTTGACATATTGTGTGATCGCTTACAATGACATTAATCATACTATGTGTATTTTCACATCGGCGCTCGGCGCGCGCGCGCGACGCACGCACTCGCGTTATATGTGAATAATTTGTATTAGGCTCTTTATTGGACAATGGTAGAAAATTAATTAAAAATAATCAATTTTCTATGTAAAACAAATTTATTAATATAAATTAGCAACAACCAAATTTAAACGGTTTGAAGCCGAAAAAACTGAAAAACCAAACCGTAAAAACCGAAAAACCAAAAAAACCGAACCGCCAAAAACCGAGCGATTTCGGTTTTTGATTTTATAAAAACTAAATATTTTGGTTCGGTTTCGATTTTAGCCAAAAATCGACCCAAACCGAACCGTGCACACCCCTACTTTTAATTTATTAGATCAATAGGGATGACAAGATACATAATGTAATAATGTTAGATTCTTGATGAATATTGGTTTCAACCATAGTTGTCAGGATCCCGATCCTGATTTTAAGATCTTACGATTTTACGATATTGCAAAACAAAAACGATCCGGAATCCTCATAGGATTTCTTTGCAAGCTTAGGTTCTACGATTGGATCTCGATCTTGACCATATGATCTTAAGATATACTACGATCCGATCTTACTTTTCTCGAAAAACTCCATAACAAACTTGAGTGAAACTATATTTTATCGTTGTGTTTTGTAGAATTTAAAAAACTATATGTTAATCTTTTTAAACATTTTATAATCATAATTTTCGAAAATATTTTTGTATAGTTTTGTGTTAATGATATATAGTAATTCGTAGATTTGTCTAATATTATAAAGATTATTAAGAAATTGACATTTATCAGTAGGATTTAAAGTTCCGATCGATCTTGCAAAGACGTAGCGATCTGTGTAGGATCCCGATCTTGAAAACAATTGTTTCAACTTTTAATTTTGCGTGTGAAATTTTCTCGTTACACATGTCGCATTCTTTGATATAAAACAGATGGTTTCCCATATTATTGCAACATCAGGGAAACTTCTTATGTACTTTTAAGCCATGCATTCATATTTGTTTTCTTGGGATGGCTTTTTTTATCTTAGCTTAATTATATCTGGTATCTTAGTTGTTTTAATTAATCATTGTAGGCCGTTGCGAAATGATCAAATGCTTAACAATACACGTACTAGCTTTTTTGATCCCTAGGATTATTTCGCTCTTTTATTCATTACTTCTAAATCAATATGTATCTTAACAATCCATGGCATATGCATGTTTATTGTTTCAGTGATATTCTAAACTCGTTTTGGAGTGACTGTTGTATCGGTTCTTACATAATTATGTTTTTGATCCATTGTCAGTTTACATAAGATGATGAATGAAATCAGACGTCCAAGTTATAGCTAGTGATTGAAAAGCTAGAAAAAGTAAAATATATGTTCATTCATGATCCTGATAAGAGCAAAAGGTAGTGCATGATTAAGATTCCGATCATTTGATGTGAGTTCTTAAAATGACATATGTATATAACAAGCAAGATTACCCGCGCGTTGCTGCGGGCGTTAATTTTTCGCGCGTTGTTACGGGACGTTAATTTTTTTTTTTTTTTGTGTTTTTTCGCGCGTTTTTTTATGTGTACGCATGTGTAAAGTTTATTTTTTCTTGCTCATTACTGCGGGGCGTTAATTTTTAGTTGAGTTGGATACGTGTCTTTATTCTTTTTTTATTTTAATTTGTGCGAGTTTATTTTGTGGGTTCTCATATTTAAATAGTTCGGGTGTTTACTTTTCAGTTATCAGCTTTGTGTTTAGGTGTTTTTTTATGGTTTACGCTGTTTGTTGCGTCCGTTAAAATTTGTTTTTTTTTCGGTACTTTTATAACATTTTTTCCTCCTTATTTTGTGCCGACAATTTAAAAAAAAAAAAAAAACTAATTGGGCCGGGCCAAATGTTACCGCGGGTATGTTACTTTTTTATCTGAATGCGTCGGTACTTTTATAACATTTTTTCCTCCCTATTTTGTGCCGACAATTTAAAAAAAAAAAAAAAAAACTAATTGGGCCGGCCCAAATTTTTGGGCTAACTTAAAATGAATACTGAAAGTAGGTTAAAAACGTCGTCGTTTTAATTCTAGAATCATGTTTAGTAGTTTTTTTTATGGTCTTACGCGTTGTTGCGTCGCGTTAAAATTTTATTTTTTATTTTTTTTGCGAATTTATTTTTTTGGTCTCATGGTGTAAAATGACACTGTTTAAGTCAATTCGGAAATGTTACCGAGAGTATTTTTTTATGTCAATGCGTCGGTACTTTTGTAACATTTTTTTCCTCCTTATTTTGTGCCAACAATTTTTAAAAAAAAAAAAAAAAAACTAATTGGGCCGGGCCAAATTTTTGAGCTAAATTTTTTGGGCTTTTTGGGTCAAACACTGTAGCACTGTAGCAGTGCGGTCAAATGATAGTCAAACATTTGAGAATTGTATTATAGGAGAATTGCGAAGAGAAATGCTACAGGCACAAACAAACTTCCACAAAAAGTTTTACAAAATGATTTGTCATGTAACTTGTGGATACACGTAAAAGAGAGAATTTACAAGTAACTTTGAGAAGACCACTAATTACATGGCAAATTATTTTATAAAACTTTTTGTGAAAGTTTGTTTTGTGGTTCTAGCATTCCTCAATTGCGAAACAATAAAAAAAATGTTATTTGATTGTATCTTCTCAACAAATAATCACTTTAACTATGACATTCAAGGTTAACTTTTTACATCTAAGGGCCCGTTTGATAGAAGGGTGTGGGAGGGTTTGGACTCAAAGATGCTTCAAAAACTTTGTTTGGTGTGTTATATGGGTTTTAAAAATGGGGTTGACATCCTTGAACCCTAAGATACTCAAATAATGATGAGTGGGTTTTTAGTGGATTAGAGGACCACATCACTTTTCTCTCTATCTCTCTTTACTCTTTAGATTTTTAAATACAATTAATCTAATATTAAATATAAATATAAATATAAAAATTATAATTGATCTTTTTGTATTCTCATTCTTACATTAAATTTAAAACCAAATTCAAATTCAAATTCAAATCCTAATCCTAATTCAAATCCTAAACCCATTGTGTTTGATTATTTTCACATGTATATTGATGCATGCAAACATGCAGTAAAACCATATACATACGGTATCTGATTTTTTCCCCAAAATATAAACAGTAGCATGCATAAAAAACGTTTTATTAAACGAGAATATACTCAACAACTTTTTATCTAATTTCGATTTGTTGTCAAAAAAGAAAGATTATAAATTAACATTTCTTTCCCAACTTATCGTGCCGATTGTTAAGGTAAAATACCGTACCTTGAGTCTAGGGTGCGTTCCCTACCCTCTTGGTGAAGTATCCTCTTAAATTACCTGAAAGTAAGAAAGAACACCCGTTAACTCGCCCCGGGTGTTGACCCAGGACCAAGCTCGGGCGTGAGAGTAAGTATATGAATGTGAGCCGAAATGGCTGTATGTTGGAGCCGAAGAGGCTATAGTAATAAATGTGTGCGTGTGTGCAGTAAATGATGTGCTTTGAATAGTAAATACGAGGGTATTTATACTAGCCGAAACACTGTAGAGATGTACGGTTTCTGGCCTGTAGATGACGACCCTTTCGTCATGTCTCTATCGCATGTGTCTTAGATGGTGACATCTCTTTAGTTGACGTCATAGTTTATTGTGTAGTCACTATCTCTCTGTGTTTATGGTGACGCTATCTCTTTGATGACGTTGACCTGTAGGTCTCTGAGATGAAGTCAGCGCTTTGTTGTTTACTAGGCTGACGTCATGTACCCGTTCGGAACTTCAGGGCCCGTTCGGACTCTTGTGGCCCTTTCAGACTTGAATAGCTTGCTTGGTCTGGAATGGTTCGATTGGGCTTGAGTGGTTCGCTTGGGCTTTGTGTGGTTCGCTTGGGCTTTGTGTGGCCCATTCGGGCTATTAGCCTGTCCGGCATATACGCGGACATGTCCCCCCCAGCATGGCTTTAAGAGTTGTAAACTATTGAAGTCATACTTGAGGTGCTCGTGTTGAAAGGTCCTGAGACGTTGGTCCTCGTTTCTTTCTTGCCCAACTCCTCTTCCTTTTCTCTTCTTCCCCTTCCCCCCTTTTTTTTAGGTATGAAACAAAATTCATAATTATGGGGAGTTGAGATCCACTTGTCTCCTTGATGTGTATGAGACAAAATCATAATTTCAACGGGTTAAAAACCATTATGACTCTTCATCGTCTCTTTATCTGGTGTGTACATGTGTTGAGCGATTTCCTATCAACGGTCATGATTGGGCTTTGACAGCTGTTGTGTGTGATTTGACGAAACCCAGCCCATTTGGGGCCTATAAATAGTCCATAGTTACTTATTTTTTACCGTGTGTAAAAAATTTGAAGATCATAGTCGAACGTCCCTTGCTTGCAAGATAACTATCCGACTCGTCCAGCCGTCTTTTTCTTTATTGTGATCAGGTATACCTTTCTTCCCTTTTTGACTTTGTAAGTTGCCGCCCCTTCGGATCTTTGAAAATGTCTGACGTGGCACGAGTTGACATGGGGTCGCAAGCCGAAGCCTCTTCGTCCAGCAAGCGTGACATGGGTTCTTATATTTCTACCATGAAACCTTCGGATGTGAAAGCCCTTACTCGTAAATATAAAATTCCTAGGGATCTACACCCCGTTGCTGTGTCTTCCGAATGGACCATGGACCGTCTGACCGATGAGTATATTGGTCTCTATGAGCAGTATTTTGAGTTTTCCGGACTAAGGGTACCTTTTTCGACCTTCCTTCTTGCTGTGATTAGGCACTTTCATGTACATATCTCCCAATTAGTGCCACTAGGTTTGACCCGATTGACCTTATTCGAGTTGTATTGTCGAAGCCTTAACATCGTCCCTTCGGTAACTTTGTTCCGGGTTTTTTATAAACTTAGCAAACAAGGGGATTGGTTTTCCTTCGAGAAAAGAGCTGGTAAAGATTTTCGAGGTAAGATTTTGAACGAAACATTCTCTTGTATGAAAAAGTGGAAAGGACGTTTCTTTTTTATTGATCGAAGAGCCATTCCGGATGCTATGTGCTGGAGGCATCATGATTCGGATATAAGTGATCCTGCACCCAAGGATGGGTTCGATGAGGATGATGTTATTGCTCTGACCCACCAGCCTATTGATATTCGTGGTATTCCGAGCGGGTTGCTTTTTAGTGCTGGGTTGGCTATCACTTGGGAGTTTCCTAAGTTCCGTCCTTTGTTCAAAGATCCGGAGGGCCATGGTAATGAGAGGGCACTTATCTCTTTCTCCTTCATTTATTTTTTGTGTTGGACTTTGTATATATTCCTTCCTTTATTTTCTTACCTGGTGTTTTTTTTTGTAGTTGTTACCATGTCGGAGTATTTACGCCTTCCTTTTCTTTCCGGAATGACTATCGAGGCTGGGGAGGCCTTGACCGAACAAGACGTCATTCCTCAACATACTAATACTAATCTTAGTGACGCATGAGCAAGTTCCTGGCAAGACGGACTCCACAACAAAGGGTGAGGTCATATCGTAAGATAGTAGCCATAGATAAGAAAGGCGCATCTGATGCCTAAGGAGAAAGCCAAAGAGCATAGGGTATCAGAAGGGCGGAGGGTCTGAGGGGATGTTCGAAGAGAACATAAGAAAAGTCTTCTGTAATCACTCCCTTGTTATCCTCTTCGGACTTAGAGGCGGTTTATTCGGATGTTTTAGGGGTGAAAATGTGGTTTCCTACTCAGGCTCTGGGTGATGATTTGCTGAGATTCTGCACTTGACATCTGCCTAATACCCACTCGCCCTTGTGTAGAGCTTCATGATTAACTCACAGGGGTTCTTGGTAATAGAGATGGTAGTTTTGATGATGATGTGGGAAGAATGAGGTTGATCTTTGAGGGGACCGGGGGAATAGCTTGTTAGCTACCACCTACGGAACGGGTTGTCGTATTGGATCTGAGTCAATCCCACTGTGTATTACCGTCCGGCTAATAGGGGAAGTCTATTGCCCAGAGGAAACTCCTATGCTGATCCCCTCCGAAAGGTGTGTCTTTTAGTTCCCCGTACAATTTCTTAACGTGTTTATTCTTCGCATCTGTTGCTAATAGGTGGTGTTTTCTCAGGTGCCTGCGTGGAGGGGATACGATGAGGCGGGGTATTCTTTTACCTCCGTCTCTTTTTGTTCCGACTGGGGAATCACCGAGGAGGCGAGTGACATCGGAGGAGTGCCGTGATTTGATGGTTAACCTTATTCCTCCTGGTGTTCAAGAGGAGATGCATCTTTTGGACAATAATGTTGTTTTGGACAGAGCCTGGTTTTCCTTGGCCCGTGGTGCTATGGCACAGGCCCACGCCCTCCGTCAGTTTGAGAGTCTTTATGACACCCACCATGCCTTGCAAGAGAGTCTGTGGACTAAGCGTAGTCATCTTAGTTCGGACAAGAGAGGATCTTTTAATGTCGTTTAAAATTTCTACAACACTTTGTCTGAGAGGCATAGGAAACTCCGCGAGGAGCATGCCCAGTGTTCTGAGGGTCTTGCTGTTGTTCGGGCCGAAAAGGATAGTTTGATGGCTACTAATGCCGAACAGGCCCTTCGGATCAAAGAGTTGGAGCAACAATTGAAAAGTGCTGATGAGGTCCATTCTTCTGTTTTTTTTTTGTAGTTGTTACCATGTCGGAGTATTTACGTCTTCCTTTTCTTTCCGGAATGACTATCGAGGCTGGGGGGGCTTGACCGAACAAGACGTCATTCCTCAACATACTACCACTCCTCATAGTGACGATGAGCAAGTTCCTGGCAAGACGGACTCACAACAAAGGGTTGAGGCCTTAGATCCTAAGATAGTGGCCACTAGGATAAGGAAAGCGCAGGCTGCTGCCAAGAGAAAGGCCGATAAGAACAGGGGGTCCGAAGGTCCCAGTGGGTCTGAGGGGAGTTCGAAGAGACGTAAGGAGAAATCTTTCGATCACATCCCTTGTCCTACTCCTCTTCGGACTATAGAGGCGGTTACTTCGGATGCTTCTAGGGGTGACCATGTGATTTCCCCTACTCAGACTCAGGGAGACAATTTGCTTGAGATTCCTGCGCATGATTCTGCCAATACCACCACTCGTCCTAATGAAGAGCATCACGATGAGCACTCAGGGGTTCTTGGTAATAGAGATGGTAATTTTGATGATGATGTGGATGAAGAGATTAATCTTGAGGGGCCGGATAGGCATGTTAGTAAGACTACGGAACGGGTTGTCATTGGAACCGAGTCAATCCCCACTGCTGCTACCTATCCGGATAACGGGAAGTCTATTGCCCAGGAGGAAACTCCTATGCCTGATCCCCCTCCGCAAGGTGTGTCTTTTATTTCCCCTTTATTTTCTTAAGTGTTTTATTCTTCGCATCCTATGTTGCTAATAGGTGGTGTTCCGCAGGTGCTGGTGCTGATGGGGTCGGGTCCTCTTTACCCCCATCACTTTTTGTTCCATCTTGGGGAATTCACCAGAGGAGCCGAGTGACTACTCCGGAGGAGTGTCGTGATTTGATGGTCAATCCCATTCCTCCTGGTGTTCGAGAGGAGATGAATCTTTTAGACAATAATGTTGTTTTGGACAGAGCTTGGTTCTCTTTGGCCAGTGGTGCTATGGCACAGGCCCACGCCCTTAGTCAGTTTGAGTCTCTTTATGACAACCATCATGCCTTGCAAGAGAGTTTCGAGACTACGCGAAGTCAGCTTGTTCGGACCCGAGAGGATTTCAATGTCGTTCAAAATTTCTACAATACTTTGTCTGAGAAGCATAGGAAACTCCGCGAGGAGCATGCCCCGTGTTCTGAGGGTCTTGCTGTTGTTCGGGCCGAAAAGGATAGCTTGGTGGCTACTGATGCCGAACAAGCTCTTCGGATCAAAGAGTTGGAGCAACAATTGAAAAGTGCTGACGAGGTCCATTCTTCTGTTGTGAAAAACCTAGAAAGCCAGCTTGCTCAAAAAGATTCTGCCTTGGTTTATGCTGAAAGGGTTTCTGGTGATAGACTCTCGGAGAATGAGAAGCTCAGGGCCCAACTTGTCTTTGTCCAAAAGGAGAAAACCGATGCTATTAGGAAGCTTCTTCCCACTGTGGTGGGGCGTCTCCTACAGAGCCATGAATATAAACAGAGTCTCTCTGTTCCTTTCAACTACGCCCTCCAGACTGGATGGGGGCAAGGTCTGGCTGAGGAGAGGTCCGAAGAGGAGCTCCGTAAGATAATGATGAGGATGAACGGGTTCGATCCTTACTCCGATAAGAAAATGAGTGCTGAATACGAGAGGTTGTTTTCCAAGACCTATTTATATGTGGATCGTATCTCTCATCTCTCTGAGAAGCCAGTGCAAGATCTCTTAAAACTTCATCCTGCCCCTCCTCCAAGGGATGCTCCCAAGGTTGGTTCCAGAGGTATTGTCTTTGCCCCAAAACTTGTTAAGGCTGCGGAGGTGGCCCGCTCAAAAGACACAACCTCCCTTCCAGATCCTGCTTCCGGGCATGCTTTCGAAGGTTCCCAAGCTCCTCCCTCAAAGAAAAACTTAGCTTTGTGATTTGTAATATATAGGTCTTAGTTTGAATTGTTTGTAACCTTGAACGAACGTCCCTTTTTGGGCCTGATATAATTTAACTTATTTTGGTACTGTTGTAAATTTGCCTTTGTCGCAATTGATTCCTCACTTATCTGCTTGTACCACTGTATTCGAATGGGTTACCTCTCATATAGATTTAGCTACCGTGGGGTCACTTCCTCCGAGGAGGCCTTGCTATATGTACAATATGTTTCGTCTGGAGGGATTTTGCCCTTTCTTCTATGTTTTTTTTTCTTTTTTTTCTTTTTTGACGACTTGGTGTTTGTGTGGTTTACCCCGTGACTTAGTTGTCTTTGGGATTTATTTTGTCCGGAGAGGCTGTGCCCTTCCTTATCATTTTTACCCTGTGACTTGGTTGTCTGGGGGATTTTTTTTTTCGGGAGGGGCTGTGCCCCTCCCTATCGTTTTTACCCTGTGACTTGGTTGTCTGTAGGATTTATTTTGTCCGGAGGGGTTGTGCCCCTCCCTATCGTTCTTACCCTGTGACTTGTTTGTCTGTGGGATTTATTTTGTCTGGAGGGGTTGTGCCCCTCCCTATCGTTTTTACCCTGTGACTTGTTTGTCTGTGGGATTTATTTTGTCCGGAGGGGTTGTGCCCCTCCCTATCGTTTTTACCCTGTGACTTGTTTGTCTGTGGGATTTATTTTGTCCGGAGGTAGCGATCCGTCCGTCCAAATATTGCAACAAATATTGGAAAATTGCCTTCTCCTAGAAGGAAAGGCTATAATATTAATTAATTAGCATTCGCAAATACAGAATTCATAAAACAATAAATCCTACAAGTAGCATTTGCGTAAATTAACTGCGTGCCATGTTCGAGGCACCACCTTATCCTCCATTGTTTGCAACTTGTAAGAGCCATTCTCGAATGCTTCTGTGACTCTATATGGGCCTTCCCAATTTGGTCCCAACTTTCCCTCATCCTCCATCCTGCTTGCTTCATTCCTTCGATACACAAATTCTCCAGGCCTAAAACCAGCTGGGCGGACCCTCTTGTTATAGTACTGTTCCATCTTTGTTTTGTACTTGGCCTCACGTACGGCAGCTGCTTCTCTTCTTTCCTGCAACAAATCTAGATTCAAACGCTGCTCCTCCTCATTGTATTCCTCCCGTATCATTAAGGTTCGATAAGATGGGATTCCTATCTCGGCCGGGATGACCGCTTCACTTCCATAGGTTAAACTGAAAGGAGTTTCACCATTGCTTTGTTTGATTGAGGTCCTGTGAGCCCATAGCACATTTGGTAGCTCGTCTACCCAACCGGCTCTTTCCCTTCCTAGCCTGGTCTTGATCCCTTCCATGAGGCTTCTATTGGCCCTTTCCACTAAACCGTTGGCTTGTGGGTGGGCTACTGAGGTGTTCATCTGTTGGATCTTGAATCTGGTGCACCACCCTTTGAATGGCTCATTTACCAACTGTGCTCCATTGTCTGTGACAATTATCCTTGGAAGGCCAAACCTGCAAATGATGTTGTCCATAACAAAGCGGATCACCTCTTTACCTGTTATTTTGACTAGAGGCTTTGCTTCTATCCACTTAGTGAAATAGTCAATTGCTACAATAACAAACTTGGCTCCTCCTCTGGCTGGTGTCAATGGTCCTAGGATGTCCATCCCCCATTGATAAAAGGGCCAAGGGGCCATGATGGATGTCATGTGTGTCTTGGGGAGTCTTGGAATCGGGGAATGAATTTGGCATGAGTCACATTTATCTACCTCTTTTTTAGCATCAACATGCATTGTGGGCCAGTAATAGCCTTGCCGCATTGCTTTCTTGACCACTGCTCTTGGGCCTATGTATATTCCACACGATCCCATGTGGATTTCCCGGATTACATAGTTTGCTTGTAAAAGACCCACACACCTCAACATCAGGACCAAGTATCCTTTCTTGAACAGTACTCCTGACTCTATCACATATTAGCTTATCTTGGCACGCAGGGACCGTGCCTCATTTTTGTCCGAAGGGACTACTCCTTCTTCCAAGTATTTGATGATGGGAGTCATCTAATTCTCCCCTTCCTCTTCCATAATGGTTTGAACCTCCTTAACGTCGGTTGATCCTTCATTGAGAACTTCAACTAGAATCTCTTTGGTGAGGTGGCTGAAAGGGACTGTGGCCAGCTTGCTTAAAATATCCGCCTTCTGATTATCTTCTCTCGGTATGTTCTCAATGGCAAATGTCTTGAATTCTGAGATGAGCTCCTTGGCTTTGGCACAACATACTGCGATCATTGAATCTTTGTAGCTTCATGTATGTTCCAATGATTTGAATTAGCAACCAATTTGGAGTCTACCTTCACCTCTATGCTTGACACCTTGTGTCTTTCTGTGCTAATGCGTAACCCTGCGAGGCGGGCTTCGTACTATGCTTCTTGTTGGTTCTGACCTAATGTTAAACGAAAGAGCATCTATAAGTATTATTCCAACCATAGGTCCGATAGCTGCTCCTGAGCTGTAAGACTGGCCGCCCCATCCCTGTTGAAGAGCGTCCAGACTTCAGTGTTGTCTACCTCAGGTGGTACTTCGGGCATTCGAAAGTACTCTTCTTCTGCCTCTCCATCCGGAGCATCGGACAGGAAATCTGCCAGGACTTGGCCTTTTATAGCATTCCTGGGTAGGAACGAAATTTTGTATGTCCCTATCTCCACAGCGTACTTGGCCAACTTTCCTGAGGCTTCTGTTCTGCTAAGTATATTTTTTATGGGTTGGTCCGTAATGACCTTGACAGGATGAGCTTCAAAGTACCTTCTTAACCTCCTCGTCATGTTAACTAAAGAAAGGGCCAGCTTTTCCAGAGGGGAATAATTCTTTTCGGCATCATTCAGCGTTCTGCTCACATACTGGACTGGGCATTGTCTTCCGTTTCGATCTGTCAGCAGTACTGCTGAGACAGCCTCGTTTGCCACTGCTAGGTATGCATACAGTGTCTCCTTCGGAAAGGGCGGTGTTAATGATGGAAGGGATATTATCAGCCTCTTCATCTGCTGAAAAGCTTCCTCTGCCTCCGGGGTCCATCGGTTAACGCAGTTGTGTTATTTGTTTTGTTTGTGAGAGTGTTGTTGAAAGGAGAGAATATTCTGGAGCCCTGGGAGCCCTCTTCGGGACTTGGCCAGGCATGGAACCGATATATCGAAGCTAGCTTTCCAGCTGAGACTTGTGCCCCCCCCATCACTCCTTCACATGTTTTAGGGGAAGTGAGATCCCGATATGGCCTTCTGTCTTTTTGGGGTTGCCTGATTCCTTCCTATGTGCGCATGAGATAGATAAAAATTAGCCTTGTGTCTTACCCAACACGACCATATTTTAGTGAATCCCAGCTTTATGTTTATTGCTTTCAACATTTTGCCAATGTTTCTGTCAAATGTCCGCCAGGAGATCCTTCTCATACTTTGCCTTTTGATAACCAATGTCTATCCACATATGCCATCTCTAGGTTCTTCCTATTTGGCTCTTGAAAAGTTGAGCTCAAACAACCGCTTGGTAGGTGGCACCCAGCCCATTTTTTAAACCAAAAGGCACTCTTATGTAGCATATACTTGTCCATCTGACTTGTAGAGAGAATAGGCTTGTCTTTTCCTCATCTTCTCTTGCATCTGAATTTGATGATACCCTTTGTTAGGCCATCAAGGAACCACTTGATACTTGAAACCCTCATGATGCTTCGACCGTGCGTCAAATTTACTGGGGAAAGGGATATTTGTCTTTCGGGCATGCAGAGTTCAAAATTTTAAAATCAATACACATCCTCCATGATCCATCACATTTCTTGACTAGAACTGGGTTAGAGATATACGTTGGGTACTTGACTGGACGGACTATTCCTGCTCTTACCCATTCGGCTACCTCATTAGTGACAGCTTCGCTTTTTTCTGGAGAAAAGGTCCTTCTTTTCTGGCAGAACGGTTCCAAAGGAGGGTTCTACTATATTTCGTTCTCACACCCCTTCTCAGTCCCCCCTTACCATTTCCCTCGTAGGCCCCCCCAATCCACCCCCCCCCCCCCCCCCCCCCCCCCCTTTCCAAGCCGAAAGACCTCCATGTTATTTGTTAGGAGTGTCTTTAGTTGGTTCTTGCAAACTGGAGAAAGTCCTCCTCCTATGGTAACAATTTGATCTGGGAAGGAGGGATTAACTAGTATTTGCTCAGTAAGGTCTGCCCCTTCATCCGGCTGTCCTGCCTCATGGATCTCCGGTTGCTTCTCCGTCAGTATTTGCTTTCCTTCTCGAAGTCTGCATTCTGCGATTATCGTTGCCCGGGTTACCAGAGTTGCTATTCCTTTGGAAGGGGGAACCGATAGTGTGAGTGGATAGTCGATGGGATAGCATGCAGTGCTTTCAGCCCTGGTCTTCCCAAAATTATGTTGTAGGGAGAGGGGGCGCGAATGACTAAGAATTTCATGGACATCCTTCTACTCAGACCTTCATTCCCAAAACATACCTCCAGATCGATTTTCCCCAATGGCTTCGCCACCTCGCCGATGCGAACCACCAAGTCCTTCTTGTTTCTCTTAGTCCGGCCTCCACCATCTCGAAGGCAAGTTTTCAAAAACAATGTTCGAACTGACTTAAGGATGACACCCTCATCCAACATACACGCGCTCCTAACCAGATAACCTTCCACTTTCCCCCGCTTCCGATGATTAGAGGTAATCGGTTGCATCCTATATGACTATGACCCTAGGAAGGTGTAGGGGTGTTCATTCCAAGCTTCTGTCTATTCACTTACGGTCTGTTGCGTTCTTTTCTCTTTGGAGGAATGAGTGGTTCGGACATGTTGATTACCTTGAGGTGGAGGGGGAGGGCTAGAGAGATAGAATGTGGCTCCTAGATAGATAGACTCTTTGCTTAGGTTTCATCAAGGGATTCACATTCCTGATTCGATGGCGATTCCAATTGTTTTTCAGTTGTATGCACATAGTTTTTGTGTGATGACCCTTATTTGATGATAGTACCAGTTTTATTCGGGTGTGTCTGTTCTCAACGGATTCGCCACTGGTCTTGGTGCTGGCAATTTGGGGGGTTCAAGTGTCTTTTAGGTTTCGGTAGTAAAAATTTCTATGGGATATTAGTGATGTGTAGATGAGTCCAAGAAGTAAGTACATGGTACTGTTCTTGTATTGCTTGGTCTCTTTGGGGATAGGGAGCTCTGTAATCCCTTTGCCTCCCACTGTTGAAATTGTCTCTTACCTTGTAAGGGTTTTTATAATCATTTCCCTTGTAGTCTCTTCTTTGGCTACTTCGGTTGTCTCTGTCATTTCTTGTGGAAGTGTTGGAAATGTGTGTGTGTGTGTCACTGAGGACATCTCGTGGTTGTGTCGGAAGGGACATGGCGACGAAGAGAATGTCTGACTATCCTGGTGGGCGCCGGAGTTCGTGGGGCATACTCTCTTCGCTCGGACAAATTTCATCCCCCTTACTCATCATTTTCATCAACGGTTTTGGGTATGTTGCTGAGAAGCTGTGAGTTGCCAGTTAGTTCAGGAGATTTTTATTGAATCCATAAAGGACGAGATCTTCAAGACTTGACACCACCCCCCCTGAATTCCGTTTCACCTTTCATCTTTTCTTATCCCGCGGTGGTCTGGTCTGTCGTTAGCCTTCTCACCAGCATTTTGTAGATCTTCATGAGGCTTTTGTAGAAGCCTCTTATGGTGAATGTACTCGGCAACAACTCGCGTAGAAAGGCAACACTAGAATATATCTACATGTTTAATGAAGATAATTCATTGATGCTATTGAGCGGAAGACTCTGAACCAGCCCTGGTCTGTCCCATGTTTGTGACACCTCGAACAAACTGGCATGGGCATTCTCTTGAATTTGCTGCATCGAGAAAACGATTTAAATAGATCGGTAGGGTCAGTGGCCATCATATCGCGTGATGTTGGTTAGTGTATAACAAAAAATTATTTCAACACCATCAACCAATATCTTTTATAAAACACTACAAACAATCACCCTTTATCAACCATACAACCATCCTCCCTCAATCAACCTTCATACCAAAAATCTCATTCTTTACATATATCCCACAACCACTCCAAACATTACATATATAATTACCCTTTCCCCCCCCTCGCCACCAGATAAACAGACTCTCTTCTTACTATCTTTACTACTTTGCCAACACTTCTGCACTTTCTCTCCTACCCGTATACCGAGGGTGTAAGGGTGGCTTCCTACCTCGTTCTCGTATGATCGTCCATCCTCTGCCCCTGTGGTTCCGTCATACCTCTCTTCTATCGCTAGCATGATCCGATCACCCGGGCTCCCACGGAGGATGGCCCCTGCCCCCCATCAAAAAACAACTATATATCACTCTAACATGTCTCAACTGTATTCCCCTCCTCCTTACCCAACGCATCAACACAGTTCCCGACAAGCTATCAAACAAACCCAATCCATCGGCCATGCCGTTCCCCCCTCTACCCCCTCTCTGGTGAAGTTTATCTTCTTGAATTAGCCTGCAAAGTAAGAATAGAATAGCGTTAGACTAGCCCTGGGTGTTGAACCATTTCAGCTTTTTTAGTGGTCTCACATATGACAAAGCTCGGGGCCGTGAGTGTTCGTCGAGGAAAGGTAGTGGGATTTTGAGAAGTTGTGGGAGTATGTCAGTTGTATTTGTCATTGCCGATAGGGCGGGGGATAGGTGGGTGGTGGGGGGGAGTGGGGGTGGGGGTGGGGGTGTTGCGAGTGTAGGGGGGGGGGGTGTGAGGGGGGTGGGGGGGGTGTGTATTAGTTCCCCCCCCCCCACACCCCCCCCCAACCACCTCCCCACCCTCCCCACCCCCCCCCCCCTCCACTCCACCCCCCCCCCCCCCCCTCCACCCCCCCTCCGCGCAAATTATTTTTTATTACTACAAACACCATCTCAGGGTGGGTTGTGGGGGTACACCCGAGGGAGGGGGCTGGGAAGGGGTGGAGGGGGGGAGGCAGGGGGGGGGGTGTGGGGTGGTGTGGCGGTGGGGGTGGCGGGCGAGGGGGGGGGGTCGGTGTATGGAGGGTGGAAGGTGGGGGGGAGGAGCAGGGGGAGCGTAGTTGGGGTGGGTTTTTTGGTTGTATGTTTAGTTTGTGGTTTTGTTTGGGTTGATCTGGGGGGGGTGGTGGTTGTGGTTTTGAGTATTTTGTAGATATATTGTTTTGTTGTTGTTCTGTGGTGGTATTTATGTTGTTGTTTGTTTTGGGTGTCTTTTGTGGCGTATGTTGGTAGGTTATATGGGGCGGGGGGGGGGGGGAGGGGTGTGGTGTGGGGGGGTTGGCGAATGGGTGATGGGTGGTGGGTGGGGTGGCTCCTTAGTGAGAGGAGGGGGAGTTCCTTCTCGCTCGTACCGATCGTCCAGCCCTCCTCCAGATGGTTCCGTCATTCTCTCTTAGCTGGTAGATGAGATAAACGGGTCCCACGGATGGCGCCAAAATGTTAAGGTAAAATACCGTGCCCAGAGTCTAGGGTGCGTTCCCTCGTCCCTTGGTGAAGTATCCTCTTGAATTACCTGAAAGTAAGAAAGAATACCCGTTAACTCGCCCCGGGTGTTGACCCAGGACCAAGCTCGGGTGTGAGAGTAAGTATGTGAATATGAGCCGAAGGGGCTGTATATGGGAGCCGAGGGGGCTATAGTAATAAATGTGTGTGTGTGTGCAGTAAATGCTGTCCTTTGAATAGTAAATACGGGGGTATTTATACTAGTCGAAACACTGTAGCGATGTACGGTTTCTGGCATGTAGATGACGACCCTTTCGTCATGTCTCTATCGCCTGTGTCTTAGATGGTGACATCTCTTTAGTTGACGTCACAGTTTATCGTGTAGTCACTATCTTTCTGTGTTTATGGTGACGTTATCTCTTTGATGACGTTGCCCTGTAGGTCTCTGAAATAAAGTCAGCGCTTTGTTGTTTACTATGCTGACGTCCTGTACCCGTTCGGAACTTCATGACCCGTTCGGACTCTTCTGGCCCTTTCGGACTTGAATGGCCTGCTTGGTCTGGAATGATTCGATTGGGCTTGAGTGGTTCGCTTGGGCTTTGTGTGGCCCATTCGGGCTATTAGCCTGTCCGGCATATACGCGGACACACTGATCAATAGCGAAAAGCATACAAAAATAGCTACCCATCAATTTTGCGTGAACTTTGTCTCCCCATCAAAAGATATGCATTTTACAATAAACCAAATATCGCAATTTGTAAGTTATCAATGAACTCCCGTTGTGCGTCACTTTAGTGGACCACTTGAATTGGTCACAACCGTTGTTTAATATTAAGTTAATTTTTTCACATTTTATAGTTGATTATTGGCACCAGAAAGGCTATAATTGAGCTTATAAGGTCGTCTTTGAAAAATTCATGATAATA
>BQNB010124068.1:0-19996 GCA_026074375.1 Tanacetum coccineum
TGGGCAGTTTAAATGGGCTAAGGAAAATAGAAAGTTCAAAACGACAGGAAATATTGTCGTATTTGTAACGACAATTAGTATATATACTAATGAAATATTAGTACTATATGATAATGGAAGCTATTGTACGAAGTATGTTTTTTTGTCTACAGTTGTAAGCATATTATATATATTTGTTACTCATTTTAAATATATTTGTTAGTATGTATATTTAAATTTCAAATTGAACTCAAGATCAAAATATTACTCCATTAATAGTATGGACTATGGACCTTCAGCCTCTATCAATTGATATCATGTTGGTGATTTTAGTGTCATCAATCATTTTTGTGTAATGGTGATTTATCCGAGACCAAATGGATTTCAAGTTACGTTATAATACGAGTTCGGAGGTGTGGAGTGCACGTTTGTATAAACTAATTAACTTGATTTCGGGTACGAAAAATAGAAAAGGTTGTTAATGTAAGTCAAGGGAAGTTTAGTGACATAATTTGTGTGCCATAGTGACAGAATTCGTGTGTCACTAAATTGTCCATATACACATGTCTTTAATGATAGCGGTTAGTGACAGTTTTAGGTTGTTACAAAACTGTTGCTGGAACATTTAAAGGATGTGTTGATTTTTCACCAAAGGGTGTGTCTTTTCACCAAGAGACACACATATTCCCTACAAGACTACAACCACCATTTAGTTTATATAGATGTAAACATATTTTGGTCTTATAATATATGAACATATTCATATCAACAACAAATACAACAAATTATTCAATGTTTTGCTCTTTTTCTTTTGCCTAGAATTTGAGTGGTTCATTCTTGTCTTATCCTTATACAAATTTCTTGTAACCCAAGGCAATCAATAAGGTAGAAATATTATATCAGGAAAGTGGGCTTTTACACGATTCAAGAATTTATCCGCAATCTTTGATTATCAAGACCCTAAATACCAACAAACTGATACAATAGTTTTCGAAGTGATAATCATGGCTGATGATTATATGAAATGAGTCCGAGAATCTTTAAGAATTAGAGATTGGAAAAGTATTTCATATAGTGATCATCATAATCGTGTATTTGTGAAAGACAAGATTCGTAAAACTAGAGAAGTTTGAATTGAACAGTTTTGGAGATGAATAAAGTCTGCAAAATATGACATATCGATCATACTTACGACAAGAGGCTTTCTAAATCGTAAAAGGGACAACATAGAAGTCAGAACATTTGCGATGTTAATTACATGCATGGAATCTGAATATAAGTGCCACGTTTTAATGGAAGCAAATTTCTAATGGTGAAATCAACACTTCTATTTAATTATCCGCATCATCGGTGGTCGGTCTGCATTTCCTATTTCATATGCATGGAATGATAACATGTTATTAATGTAGTTGTCTATTTGCATGATAAAGTTTTATATTATAACAACCCAGAATTTTCATCAAACACAAAATCAACCTATTTTACTATGATCACAATTGTACGGGAAAATTTTTCGCTTTATTACGTTACTTGCATTACCAATATCTCAATATGCAATGTAACTTGCATAACTAAAGTAGACGAGCTCACGCAACCTACCTATGTCATCCTATCTTCATATATGTCAAGCAAACATCATAACATGTCAAGTCAATATCCTAATATCATTATTACAAAGTACATTACTCCTATAATGTACCATTCGCAACGTTATATCAAAACGGGCTTTAAACCGTTATCGTATACCTCTAAACCCTAATTTCATAAAGGGTTAATATCTAAAGCATATGTACAAGTAATATAACATCTCATTTGAAATATAAACTCCCTCCAAGTCAAGTGCAAGTCTTACAAAGCACAATGTACAAATCATAAAGCATGATCTCCAAAATAGCCGTTTTACCTCCGTTTTCCTAAGTAATCTTGTACAATCTATCAAGTACAAGTTACAAGCAAGTCATGCATTACATTTTCAATCCATAATCATTCTCATTTCATAAAATTACAAGAAATCCAAGTTAGAAACCCTAACCCGAGCAAAATACTAAACCATGACCCGTTTCTCGATATTTATCCATTTTAAACCTCAACCAACACTCAAATACGTTGTAATAACTTATTTTACAACCATGTCAATCCTATTTTATCATCATCTCATCATTTCATTTCATTTATACGTAAAATGAATCCGAGAAACCCTAAACATACCAAAATGGAACATTTGACCCGTTTACTCGTTTTTGACCATTTTAACCTCCAACAATCAATCAAGTGCCATTGTAAACTCATAAAATGAGTTTACAATCCATCATCTATCATTTTCTTAGCAATGTACAAGAATTATAAGCTAGAAAACCCTAATGAAACCCTAACGTGCCCTAAAATGACCCGCGACCTTGTTAACTCATTTTCAACCCATTTTAACCCAAACCACTTATCAAACCTTGATTATAATCCTTAATACAAACCTTAAGATCAGTAATCTATCATCTTGGATCAAGTACACACGAATTATAAGCTTGAAAACACGAGAAAACCCTAATCGAACCAAAACAGACCCGCAACCCATTTACCACCAATTTTGACCCATTAAGCACCCAACCATGTGACCAAGCTCCTCTATGACAAGCACCTCACATTCCATAGCAGCTTACAAGCACCTCTCTTCACCCCCTTGGCCTCCAAGCTTGATAAAACCTCCTCTTTTGTCCAATGGCAGCCGCGGTAAGCATGTATCTTCATCACCATGCTCTAGCTTATTTTTAGCTCATACAAATCATCTCTTATCTTAGACACATAACCCTCTAGCTTACATATGTGTCCTATATCAGATTTAACTAGAACCCTTGGTCCCTAAGGTTGTTCGTGTATAAATAGGACCCAACACCCCTTATTTCAAATCATCCCCTGTCTCTTCTTTCTATAATCCAATTGAGCAAACATTCTCTGCTCCATATGATCCTAGGATCATCTAAGAACATCATTCAAGCAAAGCTTTGAAGATTTGAAGCCCCGGGAACAAGATACAAGGCGTACGAGTGGAAATACTACCCGAAATGACCCATTTCCACCATTTTTGCTCCTTGAAGCTCAAACCCAGGTTCTGGATGTTCTACTTCTGCTTCTACACTCTTATAATGTTCATATGATCCTAAATAAACTCTTGTTAAAGTTTCATAAGTTAATTCATGCTCATTTTCCATTTTGATCCAAAATCGTACACCCAAAACCCTAATTTTATGTTTTTCTTAAAACTAAATGTTATAATGGCTAAATGTTGTTATAATCTATCCTAACATGCTTAATTAATGTTAAAATAACCACTCTATTAATTATTGAAGGAATTTGAACTTAAAACCCGCGCGTTTACGTTTTGAAACCCTAATTTGACCCGTTTTGCTTCCTAGCTTAACGAATCGTTATTTTAAACTTTCGTTATGTTAAACCTTCATATTTTAGCTTATATTAATAAGCTATAACCTGCAAATGTCATTTAGAAACTTAAAATAAGCTTGCATGGCATTTCAGACTTGTTTTGTAAATATTATCCATGCAAGGGGTATATATCGTAACTTTCTGAAACTTATAACTAAAGGGGCTGAATATGTCATTTTATCAAAGTTATAACTATAGGGGTATATTATGTCACTTTATAAAGTACAAGGTTTACTTTGTATATCTTTTAAACTTGAAGGACCAAACTCGTAAAAGTGCAAACTCCGAGGGTATATTTTGCTATTTTTTATTCTCAAGGGTCTAAAATGTAACATTTTGAAAAAGTATAAAAACATGTTCAAAACATTACAAGACATAACTTTAATTAATGCTTAACGTGCTTAACATTTCCAGATATTGATTAAAACGCTTAAAACCGCTTATGTTATAACCATAATATCATTCATCATCAATGTGCCTTTATAAATCATGTCCCGTATTACGTTTTGACTGGGTTGTTGGGTTGACGTTTTAAAATGCCCTAGCTCTCAAACGTTTACTGAATGACTTTGGATAATTATGATTGGCCTGTACGGTGATACAATAATTCCATACTTTCCTAATCAATCTCTATATACGCGCTTGAAATCCAATGTTCTAGAGTACTAGTTTGTTTTTTTTTTGTTGTCTCCTGTTGTATGGTCAGAGGACTACAGGTGGCTTGAAGTGGCGGTTTATATCATTTTTGCTTGTTCTTCACTGCCACATTTAAGTTGGTGTGATGGGACGGCTCCAGGGTATGTGGGGAAGAGTTGATGATATCATGCGATCCGTTCAGGTGAGTGGAAGGTATCATCGCCTGTTCTGATGTTACAGGTGGGTGTTTTCGAGTGGGGGTGTCTGGGGCGCGGGTACTTTTCTGCGGGGTCAGGTCACGGGGTGCGGTGTTCTTGTGGTGTTCGGGGCTTAGAGGGTGTTGTGGGCTGTCAAAGGATCGGGGGATTAGGAGGGTAAGGGGTGTGTTTAACGGGAGGAAGGGAGGGTGGAATGAGGTGGGTGCGGCCGAAAGTGGAGGGACACATTGTGGAGGGGGGGTGGAGGTAGTAACATAGGGAGGGAAGAGGGGGCACCATGTGGGTGGCGAGCTAGTCGTTCGGTGGATTTTTGGATGGGGGGGCGTGCAAATATTTGCCGGTCTGGTGCTTAGAGACATTTTTCTTATTTTAATTTACATTTTTCCGCTCATCTTATCATTTAGTTTATTAGTGATTTGAATAATCTATTCCAAACCTCTATCCATAATCGATCAATTATTTCTATAATTTATTTTGTTGTTTATATTTTTTTCTTTGATCCATATCTTTTCTAATATTCTTATTTAAAAAGTTAGTTCCAAGGGGAATACATGCTATAATTACGAATACACGTGTTTTCCATGACTATATGTTAATTCATATATCATTACAATTAATGATCTAATGTTACTTTATGCCAAAAAGTACATCATTATCATGGACTATTAAGCATTACGGGTAAAACGCACAGAATATTGTGGATGATCTATCAGGTTTGACAATCCTGTTGTGTTAAAACCAAATAGGTAACCAAACACATATATATTTAATTTCATATGTTTATGGCAAATTACCTACACGAGGGCCATTTATCTCTCTGTATTATATACACGTCTTTTGGGTATATATATATATACACTAGTCAGTTTGTGTGCCATGAGCTTAGACAATGACCTAACGAGACAATAAAGTAACAAATAACGAGACCATGACCATAACAATAACAATAACACAATTCCATTTTCCCATGATAATTGTATTCGTTGCAATTATTACAAATACCGGGTGTATAACAACGTAACCCAATACCACAATATAACGCATTACTATGACACTGCTTTTATAACAATTACTTATGATGACTTGTATTCAACTATTTAATATCATACCAATGAATTTCACTAAACCATTGTGTTGACTTTTTAGCATGTTTATCTTAGGTAATTGAGCAACTTACGGCACGGAGTGGCATGGACATGAAGATGGCTAAAACTTGTTATCATTCACATTGTATGTAACTAGATTTTGGGACCTGCCATTGTAAAACTCTGATTTTAAATGAATGATAACGTATCTTTTGAACAACGTCTCTTTTAAGTCGTTTTCTATGATTATGATTGTTGTATCCATAAAGTAATACCCCAGATTAGCTTTCGCTGCTATATTTGTCAGAATGGGGGTGTTACACAAAGGTTTTAAAACGCTGCTTGTGGGTAAAGAACAAGGGATCAGGTTCTCAAGAAAAGATGATACTTTGAATGTCAGTAAAGATGAGAGATTGTATTGGTTGAAGAGCTAGTTGTAGTGTTGTACTTAGGCATGGTCAATCTCTAATGACCGAATTCACGGATATATATTTGGGTTATTCCTAACCGATGATGATTGTGAAGTTCACGGGCCATTTGAGGGAGCTGGCTATTTCTAGTTAGTCCTTTCGCTTATGCTACTGACTCACTGGTACCATCTTGATGGTGAGCTTGTTATATTTCAACTCTCATCCACCAAGATGGCATGTGAACCAGCAATCACATGATTACTTCCATCGTTATTTTCCTCACCTTCCGATCCTATTTCCCGCTATCTAACGTGTTGCATGAACCCGCCTAAACCACCAAAAGCTGATCAAATTGTCTGGTCAAGATCAGATAATCGAACATGTGGTCCTCTACAAAGTAAAACCAGATGCTGACTCTAGAAAAGTTGCAGCTATGGTCAATGGACTCAACAACTTGACGTCACTCAACCTCACTGTACATTTCACCGCTGGAAAACTACTCCGGTCACAGTCTTCCTTCACTCACTTGCTTTACACTCGTTACAGATCAATGGATGATCTCAGGAAGTACAGAGATCATCCTGAGCATTTACGTATGAGGATGAAGACTATGAGACATATTGTTGATGACGTATGTCAAGGCTCTTGATTGGATATCTAACTGTGGTAGTGTCTCGCCGAAGCCTGGATCTGCATTGAGAGTTGCGTTTTCGAAGTTGAAGAGCGAAAATGAGATAGCTGAGGTCTTCGAATTGGTTGGAGGATTTAGACATCAGTTTGAAATGATTAAACATTTCGGTTGTGGTGAGATTTTTTCGCATGATAGGGTGAAGGGGTACATGACTGCTTCAATTGCTGTATTAATAATATTTACCTATAAACATAGGCAAATCTCTAAAAACCCCGAACAGCCACCTATTATAAGTGCATTTATAGAATAACAGAGGACATAACGTTCATAAAAAATTTCAACTTACAAACCAAGTTGGGAAACAGCTTGTGTCGACATCATATGACAGTTGCATCAAAACAAGAAACTTAACTAAACAAATAATCTATCAATGATATGAAAGTTAAAAGGTTGAATTTCATCAATGAGATGAAAGTCATTTGGAATTTAAATACTGTCATTTTGCTGGAAAACACTAATAAGGAATTGTATTTCAATTCTAGTGCCATAAAAAATGTGCACTATTAGTGGTTTACATAGTAGGGACAATCAAATCTTTCAGTTGTATTTGTATACGTTAGCACCCAGTTGGGGACTAATCTGGGTTTTAAGAAAGCTAATACCTAGTAAAAAATACTAATCTAGGTTTATGATAAACAGAGTTTTAATCCAATACCTAGTAAAAAATCCAGACTGACAATCAATTCTAATTCCCAATCAAGCTAGCATACTGCAAAATAAAGTTCATAATGGACTTTAGTTGTTGGCCCCTTTTTTATGGATCTATGATCAAGATATACCAAAACAATAAAATAAACTTTATTTCTATAAATCTGTCATCATTATCGATGTTTGTTTACATGCCTATCTATTTATACATATCGAAAAGGTACAAGTGAAAGGTTGTGTTGGTTCGTATGATCCAACAGACATGTCCTTTCCATTATAACTGCCTATAACTATTTTTTTGTAACTGCTAACTAACTTTTGTAACTGCTTTTAAACTTCCAGCAGATTGGGATTAACCTAATGATTGGGTTTGGCCCAATATTCTCCCCCTTAATCACAATCGCTTTGATTTCTTGTAGTGCTTGTGATCATCCTTACATCCAGGCAGATCATTATTTTTTCTTCGGTTACTTCCACCTTCATTGTTGTGATCTTCCTTAAGTCCAGGTTGATCATATTTTTCTGGTTACTTCCACCTTCGTTGTTGTGATCTATCATAAAACCTGATTGATCATGTTTCTGGTTGGTTATACTACCAACACTTTGTCTTCCTATTAGAGTTCTTGCAGTGTATATATCTTCCTTAATTCCAAGTCGACTCATGCTTTCGGTTACACCACCATCCAAGTTTTCACTGCCAACTCCTTATTGTTCAATGTTTGATACCGTCAATTTAAAGCGGAATAGAATTTCCTTCCATTCTTACTTCGTGATTCTTTTTGGTTAACGAAACTTCCTGGTGCTTCTTCAACAGTTGCCATAAGTAATGTTGGTTCTAAGTCTTCTTCAATGAGATTGGATTGTTCTTCTTTCTTTGATGGACATTTGTTTGCAAAATGCCCATACTCCTTGCATTTGAAGCATAGCACCTTACTCTTATCATGAGTAAATTTATTTGAGTTGCTGTCTGTTTCTTTCTTGAAATTATTTTGTGATGATTCCCAGTTCTTCCTTTCTGATCTGAATTTGTTATTTTCTTGGCCTCGTGATTGGTTAAATCCACCATGACCACGTCTTCTGAATTGTTGGCCTTGATCTTCATGTCGTGTGAACAATAGTCCTTCCTGAGTGTTCACTGGTCTTTCATTCTTGTATTTAAGTCTTTCTTCAAAAGTCTTCAGTCTCCCGATTGCTTCGTCTAGTGACATGGTATCTAAATCCGAGTATTGTTCGATAGACGCAACAATTTGAAGAAATCTATCCGGTACGGCATTTAATAATTTTCTTACGAGAGTAGAATCTTCATATGCTAATCCGACGCTTGTTGCTTTTTTGATAATACCCATCAACCTTGTAACAAATGAATCTATTGATTCATTTTCTTTCATCTGTAACATCTCTAACTCCGATTTAAGTGTTTGTTGTTTTGCTTGCTGGACACGGTTTACTCCAACGTGTCTTGTCTTCAAAGCATCCCAAACTTTCTTTTTAGTCTTGTACTTTGAAATAAGTAGCAACTGTTCTTCTGGTAAGGCTTGGTAAAGGAATGCGATAGCAATCTTATCTTTTTTGTTGTCTGCTTGGGTTTTATCATCTGGTTCTATCATTTCCCATAAACCATTCGCTTCTAGAATGATTTGCATTCGAATTGCCCATAATGATTAATTCGAGGGTTTTAGCATTGGACATTCGAATTGAGGTGTACAGGTGGTACAAATTTCCTTTTTTGAACTATCTCCACTATCTTTCGTCATATCTCTAAGATATTGAATAAAATATCCAAAATAAAATATCTAACACTTAAGTGTGTCGAATTTTCCTGGTGAGTACTCTGGTTTTGTGCCTTACATGTTATCAAACTTAACGGGGACTAGTTTTCTTCCAAAAAACAATCATTGGGGATTTTATATTCTAAAGTCGAATAACCTAAGGTTAATTACTCCTTAAATTATTCTCTCGATATAGTAAGCAGTGTAATCACTAGGTTACGATATTTCTATCTACGGGTTTAGAAAAGATATAAAACTTAAAACTAAGGGGTAACTTTTCTAAAAACTATAACTATGTATCTATATAAAACTAAAACAGAATTATATAGAAGAAATAAAATAGTGGAGGGGGTGAAATGGTTTTTTTTGTAAAAATCTGTTAGGGTAAATACCTTAATGTGTCCCTTTGCTTATTATGTCAAGGTGTGGGAATTATTTGATTCAATCTAGGGTTCTTGGATTTGGTAAATCGGTTGTTCTGCCCTAATTCGGTTACAACCGAATTAGGCCAAACCCTAGTTTCTACTTTCTGTAATTCGGTTCTGTTTCTTGTGAGGGTTTCGGTGATCGATTTTCAGTGGGTTTTGGATACAATAGTTGTATTGGATATACGTGAGGTTGGACTAGCATCCGGGCGTGCTTGTTTACGTGTTTGTGTGAGCACTCGTAGAGGTGACAATTTAGTCACTAGTTTCTCATTCTTGATATCGTTATTTGCTGGTGTCTACGAGGGTATGTTTCTTATTTAATTTACATATTCCTTATTGTGTGTATTTGTATGTTAATTATATATGCTAGACTCGATCTATCCGCTGCGTACTCGTAAGAGTTAAATTGGTTAACTTGATTGTTAAATACCAACATAAACATAGGCAAATCTCTAGAAACCCCGAACAGCCACCTATTATAAGTGCATTTATAGAATAACAGAGGACATAACGTTCATAAAAAATTTCAACTTACAAACCAAGTTGGGAAACTGCTTGTGTCGACATCATATGACAGTTGCATCAAAACAAGAAACTGAACTAAACAAATAATCTATCAATGATATGAAAGTTAAAAGGTTGAATTTCATCAATGAGATGAAAGTCATTTGGAATTTAAATACTGTCATTTTGCTGGAAAACACTAATAAGGAATTGTATTTCAATTCCAGTGCCATAAAAAACGTGCACTATTAGTGGTTTACATAGTAGGGACAATCAAATCTTTCAGTTGTATTTGTATAGGTTAGCACCCAGTTGGGGACTAATCTGGGTTTTAAGAAAGCTAATACTTAGTAAAAAATACTAATCTGGGTTTATGATAAACACAGTTTTAATCCAATACCTAGTAAAAAATCCAGACTGACAATCAATTCCAATTCCCAATCAAGCTAGCATACTGCAAAATAAAGTTCATAATGGACTTTAGTCACCAACGTCTCAAAAGAAAAACGTTGTTTCTAAACAAGTTTCAAACCTAGATATCAGTAAACATAATTAGAATATTGTGCTCACCTATACATTTTTGAACTGATGAAGGAGCATGCCCAGTGGTCTAGAGTGTCTACAATAACAAAGTCACTTAACAAATCCAAAAGACCATTTAATTGTGTAGCTTCTGGTCCATTCCTTATAGGCCTCCTCCACTTGAAATTAAATTGTTGGAACCCATTATTGGAGCTGAAAATATCACGATTGGTACATTGTTTATGAAGTTCCATAGAGAATAATCTAGGAAACATGGTTTTAAGAGTCACTGCACCAATCCACTTATCCAACCAGAATCTAAAAAGAGAACCGTCCCTAACTTGTCTAATAAAAATCGATTCCAGTGAGATGTTGGCACAAGAAAGCTGCTTGTCGAGACAAATAATTGTTTTCCATGGGCTCAAAGGAGCTGAGCGAGCGGGAATGGAACCATACCCGCCTGTTAAGCCATGAATGGAAATGATTATGTCTTTCCAAAGTGTGTTTTTTTCCGTGTGAAATCTCCACCACCATTTGATCAACATAGCTAAGTTAGCCGCATGTAGATTACCGATTCCTAGTCCACCACAACTATATGAGGAGCAAACGTTTTTCCAACCAATCCATGCCATTTTGTTGCAATCAAGAGTAACGCCCCAAAAGAAGTTACGCCTTAGCTTTTCAAGGTAATTAATAACACGTTTTGGAGCCAAAAAGAGAGAGAAGAAGTATGTACCAAGGGCTCCAAGCACCGATTTGAGAAGAGTGAGCCTACCACCATATGAGAGATTTCTAGCCTTCCATGAAGTTAATCTTTTATGAAACTTCTCGATAATAGGCTTCCAATTACATGCCTTGCTCATGTTAGCACCAATGGGGAGGCGAAGGTACGAACACGGAAAAGTAGAAGCTTGAGAATCTAAGATGTTAGCAAAGCTTTGTATTTCAGTAGCATTAACTCCAACACCAAAAAGTTTGCTTTTGGAGAAGTTAACTTTCAAACCGGAAGCTAACGTAAAACATCTCAAAATATGACATAGGGTTCTAGCATTTTCAAGTGACCACTTTCCCAATATGAGGGCATCATCCACAAATTGGAGATGAGAGATGTCGACTTTGTTTGAGCCAATTTTTACACCATCAAAAATTCCCTTGGCCTTAGCTTCTTGAAAAGTTACGTGAAGAGCTTTGACCGCAATTATAAATAGAAAAGGAGAAAGAGGTCACCTTGGCGAAGACCACATTGAATATCAAATTCTTTAGTTGGTGACCCATTAACAATAACCGAACTAAAGGACGAAGTGAGGCAACCACAAATCAAATTTCTCCATTTGTGACTAAAACCCATTTGTTGCATAACATTATCTAAGAAGTTCCAATCAAGCGAGTCAAACGCCTTTTCAAAGTCAACTTTAAAAAGGAAAAGGCGTTCATTTTTCTTAGATGCACATGAGATAATCTCATTAACCATAAGAGGACCATCTATGATTTGCCTTCCTTTAATGTAAGCCGTTTGAACCTCATTTACAACCGAGTGGACCACTTTTTGAAGTCTATTAGCAAGAAATTTTGCGATTACTTTGTATTGGCAACCAATTAGACTAATGGGTCTATAGTCGTTAATGTAAAGAGGGTCTTGCTTCTTTGGCAATATAGGAGAAAAGAGGAGTTGCAACCCCTTGGAATGAAGCCATCCATTTCGAATCGCTTAACCATCTCAATAAAATGTGTGCCAATTGAACCTTAATAATGCTTGATGAACTTAAAAGTAAATCCATCCGGACCGGAACTTTACACCACCACAATCCCAACCCGCATCTTTAATCTCCTTACTTGTAAAGGGAGCATCAAGAAGAGAAAGCTCGTTAGTTGAGAGGGTTTTAAACTTATTACTTGTGAAACGGGGGCGGTTGGTATATTGTTTGCAAATTTGTTTTTGTGAAAGTTGAAGATATGTGACATAACTAAGGGTGGATCAGTAACCCAAACTCCCTTGAATAAAATCCCGTTGATTCTTGATCTAGAGAACTTACTGTTTATGAGCCCATGAAAATAATTTAGAATTCTCATCATCTTCAATTTCCCATTTAATTTTTGCTTTTTGCATGAGATCAAGCCTTTTGATGTGATTCTGGTCTTCGAGTTGTTTGAGGAGTGAGATTCGAGTTTCAGTTTCATGGTTAACAAGACAACCATTTTCAGCTTTAGCATCGAGGACTTCCACCTTATCTTTCAAATCTTGGATCAAGTTATCACTATTAGAAGTAGCATTACTCCTCCACATACGGATATGTTTTTTCATAAGTTGGAGTTTTTCTTTCAATATGATGGCTGGATGTGTGGTAGCCGATGACATGAGAGTGGAGGACCAAGATTGAGAGAAAATTGTTGGGAATTCATCATTTAACAACCAAGAGTTGAAGAACTTGAATGGGATTGGACCAAAGTTGTCACAGTGAGATTTATGTAAAAGCGGGCAATGATCTGAAACGTCCCTAGGAAGGGTGATAAGTTGTGCATTTGGCCATTTAGAGGTGAATTGACGAGAAACTAAAATGCGGTCTAATTTGCTTAACTTGGTGGCGAACTTATTCATACGGGTGAATCTTCTGCCACCCATAGGAAGATCGATAAGCTTGGCATTGTAAATGAAGCTGTTGATGAAGAAATCAGAATCTTTTTTTGCAAAAATTTGAATCAATCCTTTCGGTAGCATAACGGACCTCGTCAAAGTCACAAGATAACAATGACAATATCTTGAAATTGCGGATTAAATCAACAAGTCTGTTCCCAAGGCACATTTGGCATTCTTTTCTTTAGGAGCATTAACGTTGATTCATGAGACAAGGCATCCAAAGTTGACCCATTCCCCATATATAGTTATATGAATCCATCCTCGTTAACAATGGCACTATGTTTTTTAAATATAGCATCGTTCCATATGGCGATGATGCCACCCGAGCTTCCAACTGAATTTTTTGTAACAAAGCCACAGTTAGTGTTACCCCACAAGGAATGAATAAGTGATGTTTCCTCCTTATTAATTTTAGATTCTTGTATGCCAATGAAGTGAACATGGTTGTCACGAAAAATATTCCTCACCATTTCCTTTTTTGGAGGGGTGCCAACTCCGTTGATGTTTATGGATGCAACATTCATTGGTTAACATTCGTTTCACCTATTAAATCACTGACTTTGACTTCATGGCCTGTCAAATTGTAGCCGAGTGTAGTGCCAACTTCTATGGTTTTTCTAACCTCATAATCATGAGGTGAAGGTGAGGGATTGAGTGATGGATTGTTGGTTAATCTACGGTTACATCGAAGTATGGTTTGAATCGTTGTTGGAGTTGGAAGTGTTACAAGTGTGGGATTGGGAAGTTTCGACTGAAACAATAGGCAATTGGTTTCTCTATTTTTTTTGGTGTGTTTTTGTTTGCCACTGTGACATTTGATACCACTGATTGGGTCAAAGAGTCTAAGTGAAATATACTTGGTTTTCTTAGTGGCACGTGGTGTTAATTGTTGTTGTTTGGCGTGGGTTATGGGATTTTTTTGGATTTTTTGGGCTGAAGAGTAAGTATGGGCTGACGGTTTTGGGGTGTGACTCATGTCCATTTGTGTTAATGTCATGATTGGTTTTGGGGTGTGACTCATGTCCATTTTTTGGGCTGAAGAGTAAGTATGGTCGTCGTACTCGTCCTTCTTAGCAGGACAAATTTCGTTGCATTCACCGATTAGTTCCTATTAGTAAACAGTGATGAAGTTCGGAGGTGAGATCCGGGCACGCATGGATGGTGATTGGTGTTGGTGGCAGATTTTGTTTTGTAGGAATTGAGTTTCTGTTTAGGACAGTCGCGTAGGATTTTCTAGGTTGTTGTGGGTGGTAATGAGATGGTGTTGAGTGGGGGGTGTTGGTTTGTTGTGTTAGTGTGGGTGGCTTTTCTTACATGATGATCACTATTAGCAAACCCACGTTGATACCTAGCGATGTTAACCTTGAGGCGGTGGTGACCAAGGGTTGTAGTTGAGTTCAGGATTTTTTCGAACGATTTTGGATTGGAGAGATTAAGGAACCTGGCAACACCAAAGTTGCTTCCATTAATGGTTTTTTTCTTCGCCAAGTAAACGTCACACACTCTTCCTTGTTTTGCAAAAGCTTTCCAGATGTTTGCCTCATTTGCACCCGCTGGAATATCTGTAAAAAAGTATGAAACGGTTTGATTTGTCTTGACATATACGATTGAAGTTGCTTACCATTTCCAAGAAGAACCTTTGACTTGATTGTCTCGTCTAGTAATTTAAACCTTGACTTATCACCGGTCATATGATGAGAGAACCCACTATCGATGTACCAAACTTCATTTATGGGTTTGTTAATTTCAGATAAGGTCATAAACAGGAACTCGTCTTCTTCTTTATCTTCTTTTTCTGCAAATTTGGCCGACTCGGGTTTGAACCAACAAGAATCATCTGAATGTCCATTTTTGTCGCAGTGAGAACAATAAATGAGATTGGTTCGGCCACGACCTCTGCCTCTATAGCTGCCCCTGCCTCTTCCTCTTGTGTATTGATTTCGTTTTGAAGGTTCTGCATCCTCCGTGGTTTGAAAAGCTTGCTCATCCTCTCTTGCCACAATTCTGTTGATTCTCACCTCGTGTGCTTGCAGTGAACCCATAAATTCATCAAATGAGAGAGTACTTATATATTTGGACTCCTCTATAGCAGCAACAACATGGTCGAATTTAGGAGGAAGACTTCTCAATATTTTCGCCACTACTGTTTCATCAGTTATGTTATCGCCATATGCACGCATTTGACTAACAATCATTGAGACTTTAGCCAAAAATCCTTGCACCGTTTCATCATTTTTCATACTTGTTGTTTCGAAATTCTTGAGCAGGGATTGAAGCTTCACTGAAATTACCTTGGCAGAGCCTTGGTACTCGGTTTTCAGGGTGTCCCACGCATGTTTTGAAGATGTTGCTGCTGCAATTTGACTAACAATCATTGAGACTCGCCAACTGCTTGTTGGATGAAAAACAATGCTTTTGCATCTTTCTTTATATTCTCTTTTTGCCGAGCATTTTCAGAACTTTCTTCTGGAAGTCCACTCTCAACAAATTCCCAAAGATCTTGAGACTTAAAGAGAGTCTTCATTTTGATGCTCCAGAACTCATACGAGTCACCTTTGAAAATCGGAATCTGCGGTTGAGAGACATTCACTAATGTCTTGTTTGACGCCATTTAGTGCGGAAATCAAGGTTGCAACCTGGCTCTCTGATACCACAATATTGGTTATTTGAGATATTTAGAACAAAGGACAGCAGAAGTAAATATATAAATTGATACTGCAGATCAATGTTTTATTGATGCCTCATTGATATATGATTTAGCATAGAAAGAGAGCCTTTATATATAGGCTGAGAACAAGAAAGAAAGGAAGACGAAGCAACCAAAACATGCCTCAAGAGACCAATAGAAACTGAAGGAGACAAGCAGCTCCCACAGTTACACGTACTATCTCTAATTTATTATTCAATCACATTAAAAGAAAAGCATTAAACTCGAATGAACACATCATTTCAACAATGAGACATTGTATTGGTTGAAGAGCTAGTTGTAGTGTTCTCTACTGACTGAATTTGCGGATATATGGATTATTCCTTACCGATGATGATTGTGAAGTTCACGGGTCATTTGAGGGAGCTGGCTATTTCTGGTTAGTCCTTTAGCTTCTGTTAATGACTCACTTGTACCATCTTGATGGCGTGTGCACCAGCAATCACACGATTACTTCCATCGTTATTTCCCTCACCCTCCCAACCTATCTCTCGACATCTAACTTGTTGCATCAACCCCCGAAAACACCAAAAGCTGATCAAATTGTCTGGTCAAGATCAGATCATCGAACACGTGGTCCTCTACAAAGTAAAACCTGATGTTGACTATGGTAAAGTTGCAGCTATGGTCACTGGACTCAACAACTTGACGTCACTCAACCTCACTGTACATGTCTTCACCACGCACCTTCACTCACATGCTTCACCCTCGTTACAGATTAATGGATGATCTCATGAAGTACAGAGTTTATCCTGAGCATTTGCGTTTGAGGATGGAGACTGTGAAACCTATTATTGATGATGTCATGGTTGTTGATTGGATATTTAACTGTGCTAGTGTCTCGCCAAATCCTGGATCAGCGATGAGAGTTGCATTTTTGAAGTTGAAGAGCAAAAATGAGAAAGATGAGGTTTTGGAAGTGGTTGGAGGAATTAGAGATCAGCTTGAAATGATTCAATAGTTGAGTTGTGGTATCAATACTTACCTACAAACATAGGCAAATCTCTAGAAACCCCGAAAAGCCACCTATTTAGTGCATTTATAGAATAACAAACGACATAACATTCAATTCCAATGCCATAAAAAATTCAACTTACAAACCAAATTGAGATGAAAGCCATTTGGAATTAAAATTCTGTCATTTTGGTCAAAAACACTAAGGAATTGTATTTCAATACCAATGCCATAAAAAAACGCGCACTAAATAAAAGGGGATACACTTGCATATTACAACTTGAAAATAGGTGTATAATGATTTTTAACCAAACACGGGTATAAAGGATGCTTTACTGAAAAAATAAGCAAATTGAGAGTTGATGTATATAAGCACACTAAAACGAGAAGCAAGTAACATGTTTTCCAGCATAGCCACTGTCTCTTACATATGATATTTAACAAAATTTAGTAGATGACAGTCTTTTTTTGCTCTACTGCTTGTACCTTCATGCTACGGACCTGAAATAAATGTTAATCACTCAACGTAGTGAGTTCAAAACTTCTAAGCAATTGTAAAAGAGCTTGTTCAATAAAACATCAGCCGTAACAAAACATTCAGAATTTGCAAGTGCTTATTCATAATTTTCTTTTAACTTGAGCTTTTGAAATTTTCTCCGGAAGGGAAGTCAATGACCTGAAATTAATTAATCATTCAGGATTTATAAATATTGCAACTGTCAAGTAGGTAAGTCAAACCTGACAGAGAGGTAAAATCACACACGAGCAAAAGACGCAATGTACTCGAAGCAGTCACTTCGGCTAACTGCTGGTCCCAAATCAAAGAGCTCACTGAGAGTCCCTAACACGAATTTGTATTGTAAGATCGTTCCAGACAGTTCAATTACCACAAACGAATCCTCGTCCCGTTCTCCCAAAATGATACTCAACATATCATCACAACTCCAATTAGTGGGCTTACTCCATGTTGGATATGGCCTCATCATGTCATCAAGATTAACAATGTACTTAACCGACCATACAAAATACCCATTCTTCATCTCATATATATTCAAATGTCGGGAACAAACATAATCCATACAAAGAAGAAGCAAGGTATCATGAGACTTAAACAATTTGCGATCAAAATGCACCTGCTCTTTGACGGTTAGAGGAAGGGGGGTTTGTATCTTTGTTAAGACTGGATGGTCCGCAATATCTAACTTGACATGAAAAGGCTCACCAATATATAACCAATGAATGGCACCGTTCCAATATATTCCATTGCTAAAATCTTCAAACCATTCATAACGAAATTCATTATCCGACACACTCCAAACACCAGTTTCAGAAGAGTAAGTTTGTATTCTAATGGAATAATCAATTGCATCGTCATCGTCATCATCATCTTCTACGCTTCCAACATGTACGACTTTGTAACAAGGTGATTTGGTAGGATCAAAAGCGATGTTCATGTCACCATTTCTTTCATAATTCAAATCGTGTATTGGTGGAAGCATCTTAAACATACTAATTGATGGGTTGAATACATAGTTATTATCACCTATATAACACAGAAGCAAACCATTGCATGACTGCTCAATCCATCGTCGTAAACATACTAACGGATGTATTGACCTTTTCGTTGGAATTCTGGGATCAAATGACACGAAATCGTAATCGTATTTTTCGGAAAACATGGGCCATCGTCTAATAAAGAGACCAGAAGGAGGATCGACGGTGGGGATTTGGTTTCTTGTCAAAGTGAAACTAGGAGATGTTATGAGAGATAGCCACTGTTTACATACCGGTTTGAAAAGATGAAGTGAGAGTATTGGTAATCGAAGTAAGATTTCCATCAAAACGTCGTCATTGGACAACACTTTATGTACGGACGAAGGGAAATTGTGGTTTGTGCCATCATCATCATCATCATCATCATCATTGGCATCAACCTTCAACCGAAGAGGACGTTTAGATAAGCCACCAGCCATCGTTCAAAACCCTAATCTCTGGGTTCTCGGTATTTAGGGTTTAGATTTTGGGACGTCAAAAAAACTAACTTATTATTCAACCCTTCAAGTTTCGTGGTCACTAATTTAATTCTTAATTTTTGTTAGCTCGTTGAAATAGCCATCACAATACTTTAAATTAATTTTAATATGTTAACCACTCAACTTTGTTTTGCAATGATTTTGTCCCTTCATTCATATATTTTTTTTTTCTATTACTATACTTTTCAAACCCTTTATATGTTTGATCAATGAACAGTTAATTCCCGTAAATTGAAGGCTCGATTTGTTCCGAGTCAAATATATATATATATATATATATATATATATATATATATATATATATATATATATATATATATATATATATATATGTTTTAGGGTTACAACGACTATTTTCAACAAATGCTTAAAAAAATTATTTTATCCGTCTCAAAATTATTTTCAAAACCCTAATCTCTGGGTTCTCGGTATTCGAGTTTTAGAGTTTAGATTTTGGGACATCTATTTAAAGGCTAAAAAAAAACTAACTTATTATTTTAATTCTTAATTTTTGTT
The DNA here is from genome assembly GCA_026074375.1 of Tanacetum coccineum. Classification (NCBI taxonomy): domain Eukaryota; kingdom Viridiplantae; phylum Streptophyta; class Magnoliopsida; order Asterales; family Asteraceae; genus Tanacetum; species Tanacetum coccineum. The sequence goes on from BQNB010124068.1 coordinate 19,171, forward strand.
AGCTCGTTGAAATAGCCATCACAATACTTTAAATTAATTTTAATGAGGTGAGTTATTTTGCATACTAGTTTCTTCCTACATACCAAGGGACAAATTCAGACCATCCATTTCATTAGATTAAAAAGACAAGATTTAAAATTAAAAAAATATGGAGGGACCAAAATTGTAAATTTACTAAAAGTCACACTAACCACTCTCTCATTATTTTTTTACATTTTTACGTTTTTTATGTTTTTGTACGTTTTTTTACGTTCTTATACGTTTTTGTACATTTTCCTACGTTTTCGTCTACTTTCGCACGTTTTCGTACGTTTTGCGTGTTTTCGTCTGTTTTCGCACGTTTTCCCGCATTTTCGTTCTTTTTTAGACGTTCTCACACGTTTTCTTATATTCTCACACGATTTCTTACGGTTTCGTACGTTTTCGCACGTTTTCATACATTTTCGTCTGTTTTCACACTTTTTCTTCTGTTTTCGTCCGCTTTCGCACGTTTTCGTCCGTTTTTGGACATTTTCGTCCGCTTTGCGCGTTTTCGTCGGCTTTCGCGCGTTTTCGTCAGCTTTCGCGCGTTTTCAAAATGTTGCATTTCATTTTGAAAAGTGTCGCACTTAAGTTAAAAAATTGTTGCATTTAATGTACAAAGTGTTGCACTTTGGTATGGAGAGTATTGCATTTAATGTAATAAGTGTTGCAATTGAGTGTGAAAGTGTTATAATTAAGTATAAAAGGTGCTGTCTTTGAGTGTAAAAAGTGTTGCACTTAAAGTATCGCATTTGGTAAACACTGGCAACACATTTGCAAAATGTTGCACATTCCAATTAAAGTG
>BQNB010124069.1:2142-19996 GCA_026074375.1 Tanacetum coccineum
TTGCTTTCCACATTCACATGCATTTGGACAAGCATCGACTGTAGAGTAGATATCATTATCTATCCCTGTAAGAATTATCTGAACAGCTTCAGCTTTAGCATCCAATTGGTTCCTTATGTCTTGTGACACATTCTTATAGTTCTCCATATACCCTTTTGTAGTGGTTTCTGAACTATTAGTCTTCTCAGTCCATTTGAATTTGTAAGGTGGATTCTAGAGACAATATTGTTAGGTTTGGTGTCAATGTATCTCTTGATTCTAGATTTCCACTGAACGTAATTACCAGGTGCTAACATTGGTGGACGATCTTTACCACCTGCTTCCATGATGGCATTGTGAAGAGCATTTGATGTTTGAGATTGAAAATTGTTATTGGTATTTGACATTTTGATAAATTTTGTGAATGGATATCATATCTTAAGTATTTGAAGTGATTGAGATTGTGGTTTAGATAATGCAACTAACGTTCATGGGATTTTACAAATTTATGATTTAAACCGAGAAAAGATGCGACTTTTACAGGATTTTACTAAATCGAGAGAAAACCGTGAATGTGTAATTGTTTTGAAGTTAAGTGTAGGATATTGGAAATCATAACACAATGGAAGATAGATGGACTAGCCAAGTCTAGAGAAAGAAAGTTAGAGAGAAAAGCTTTCTAGTGAGAGAAAGTAAACTTGTATAATGAAATGACTAACCACCTCTTCCAAGGCATGGAAGAGGCTTATATAGTGGCTTACATAACCGGCCAAAGGCCTTAGCATGGGCTTACATGTTGGGTTTAATTACCTGACCTAATACCGAATGTCATACGATTAACGATTAACTACGAGCTATAATTAATGGTAAAATACACGGGGTGATCGAGTCTTTTTCTAATATCTAACAATCTCCCCCTAAGGAAGGTCACCCTAGAAAATACTAAATTAAACTCAGCAATCTTCTGATTGTTCTTGTTCAGCTCGTAGTCTTGATTCTTCACTTGATATCTTGTACTTTGATGTAGTGGACTTTGTCTTGTGGCTTGTGTTTAAACTTGATATGTGATATTGAGTTTTCTTGAAATCATCAGCCAATCTAATCTCTGATCATCAACCTGTGATCTTTCGCCGTCTTGTAGTCTTGTGTCTTGCGGACTGACATGCTCATACTTTTCTTGGTCTTGAAAACTTGAGTAATTTGTTCTTGACTTTCTTTAACTTTAATACTTGGCCACTTCAATAAGGACGTGTGATATTAGAGTTGCGGAAGCTTAGAAACATATGCTTGAGCTTTCATGATTTTTTTGAGTGTGTTGGTCAAGTATGATCATGCGATAATGAACTTGTCTCTGCCGGAAGAGGATGACACCATCTCCATCTTTATATGAACCTGTAATACAACAGTTAGCAATAAAGAGAAAAATTGAGTTGAAAAACCAGTCAATGTGTTACTTAGTAAAATAGTTTTTGTAACACGTCGAGAGTTTTAAGCTTTTTGTCAAAGTTCATTAACCGTCAATTCGTATACTAGAACAAGTTTGATTCTTGTATAATCGCACCATCGTTTCTTTCCAGTTGACACAAGTTTGATCCATATAGGATCTCACAAGTCACCTACCGAGAGCTTGTTTGATGTTGGCTCTAGCAGGATTTCCATCTTTACCGTGATACTTAGGTATCACTCGGATGTTCTGGCAATGCCACAAGGATAATGCGTAGGACTCTTATGATAATCCTTGTTTTCACATTGTGTGAAGAACAAGTAAAATGGAATAGTGTCCTAATGAGATTAATTGATGATCTCTTGGCTCTAGACTCAATTGTGCATTTTGGTTTTAGTGATCGGAGGCTGGAGCGGACTGCCACCTTTTCAATATCAACTAACTCGGAGTGAGAAAGTCAATAGATAACGTGTTTAGTCTCCGTGAGAAATGAAACAGAAATCTTTTGAGAGATTCTGAGTGGCTAGGGAGGGTTGTGCATTGCATCACTGGGTCCATGATGTCAGTCTTCAATGTCAGCAATCATCATTGTGATTCTGACAGCAGATGTATTGACCCGGTTTCTGCCTAAGTGTATGGAGGGCTTCTTTCTTTTCACCCTTTATCCTTATAATTCTTTTTCATTCTTCAACCCCTTCAGTGCTTACCGAGACTTCATGACTAGTACCTTGTTGGGTTTGTTCTAGTACTAGCTCCATCTCAGTCGGCACTATTCCCTTATTCTCACTTTTACTCCTTTTTTATGTCATACCTAAGGACTTCTACACTAACTAGTGGATTGTCCCTGGGTAGATCCCTCTGGTTCTGGCTGGTTTCATAGGAAACTAATACTAACTCCTTACCATCCTTTATAACTTCGATAAAATAAAAATACCTTGATGTTTTTTAATTTTTAAAATGCCCCCCCCCCCCAATATGTGCATCGATTAAAACAAAATGTTTGGCACTCGAGGATGACAGTATTACACTGAGTCTACAAAATCACTTTTTTTTATCAGTTTCTTATTTAAAATCACTTTTCTCCAATATAAATAATTCAAACCCTTTGATATTTTAGATACTAAAAATGGATTCAAATATGTTGGTAAGAAAACTGGTGAGAAAATGTGTTGATTAGTCACATAGCCGAATGGAGAACATATAATGCTCCCTTTAATCTAATGAGGGCAAGTGTGTAGTGCAAGTATAAAAACAATTGAAGATTTTGAGTTTAACAAAAATACTCTTAAAAAACTTTATACTTGTCATTGAACCACTACAGATACACTATATACTTATTATACTGTACAAGATATATTATACAAAAATAAGATGATATTGACCTGAGTATTAGAATGATGAAATCATTCAGTTCTCTGAATAAGTCTGTAGTCACATCCTTTATTTGTCTTCACCATCAAAGCTTTACGAGATTCCTGATATTCTCCTAATTATGAGTCTTTGTCGATCAGCTCATAACTCCATTAACTCCTCCTTATATCGTCCTTAGACCAAATTCTTGTTTCCATGCTTAGATTGTACTTGAACAGCTTGAAGTCTTTAACCATATGATCCATCTTATCCAGAATCCTATTCAATGTGCCATCACTGAACTTGTTCACCTCAGTCTCTCGCATCATCTTCTTTATGATCATTGTATCTCTGTAGACGCGTACCGAACTCGACTTGCGACTATGGTGTAATCTTCTTTGAACAAAAAGTCAGATGCATCCCAATCTGGTTGAGTGAGATTGAGTTTTGTTTGGATAAACTTTCCAAATCATAGAGCTGCAGATTCTTTCCCATGTTTTTTGAAGTTGATGTTCCTTATACACCGGTTAATGCGTTGAGAGATGAACTTTATTGGCACCAGATAAATGATTTAGCTGACCTTGAAGATGAAGCAGGATACTGATCTTCAAATCATTCGCAATGCTGATTTTGAAGTACAGCCTCCAAGTCTTGGTATTCATTGTAGTCAGCTCTGCGAAGAACAATATTTTTTAAGAAGGTATACCCGTATCTTAATAAGTCTTAAGATGACTGACATTGCAGAATCCGCATGTGGATCTGACTCTACTGCGATCAGACGGGGGGAACTGTGTCTTGTGATGTAGAATTCTTTGCGCTTAAACCACCAGTGGAAGATACCATAAACATCACTAATATCATACTCACATTCACTCTCAATCCATAGTGATGGTACTAGTTCTTCCAGTCTGTAGGATCGATATTCCTTAATGAAACACTGATATACTGTCAACTATGCGGAATCTAGTTGGCAGTACTTAAGAAGAACACAACATTGTTTCTCAAAACGATTTCTTTTATAAACCTTTTGAATCTGCCTAAATGCAGATCACTTTATACAATACTAATGATTCGTGTTTTTCGTATATCTTCTAAGACTTACTAGGGGTCCTTTTATAAAACATTTAAGGATAACCACTAGTTGGTATATGTCCTGAATACACAAAATACTAATTGGATGTTTATCCACTAATAACTGTACTAGATAAATGCTAACAAACAAACGTTTAACTTATAGTTCACTTTAATAACGACTGTACTTTGTTTTTCACTTCTTTGCAGGACAGTATTTTGATCTTTCATTTAGAGTTCTTTGACTTTTTCATGGAAGAACTATTGACATTTTGACTGGTATTTACCAATCAATCCTCCACCTAAACTGAATTTACTTGCTTGACTTCAAGTTTTTGATAGTGCGTATTCTTTGTTAGCTAGTACTACCTTTTATTTTCTTTAAGCTTTCATCTTTAGCAGCTTCTTGTTTACAATCGTGTTTGAATGCAATCTCTTGAAAAAAATTTCTTTGATCATTCTTTGTCTCTTTGCATCAAACAGAATGTCCTTCTCAGCAACATGTATTTTCAGCAACATGAATGGATTTTATGAGACTTTACCAAGTAGCCTTCAATCTTGGGCTGTCAGTTCTTGGTACCTAGTAAAAGTAATAAATCCATGATGAATGATAAAATACACTTCAACACTAGAACCTGAATCATAAGTGTGTTGAGTACTATATGATTTTGGTATGTCATTACAACCATAAACTGCGATTTGATTAGTCTTTACTGTAGCGTGTTGCTAGGACTAGCCAACTCTCAGTAATAAAAACATTGGTGAGTTGAGGACCATATAGTTTGAGCTAAAAACTTTTAAAGCTATCAACGGATTTGAGTTCTCCCCCCTCTTACCAAAAATCCATTTGGCTTTCTGGAGTAGCCAATATTTAAGTGTAAATACCATGGTGTATTGATCAACATACAATTTTTGGTAATTGCAACCATCAACAGACTTTGAGATGTTCTTTACCAAAAAATGTGATATTGGACTAGTCAATTATTAATGTTTGTAAGACATGGTGAATTGAATACCATTTGCTTGTGTGGTGGTTACCAACACTCAATCCCTTAAAACTGTTTGATATTTCAAATATGTGTGCCTTAAAACCTTTTTGCACCTCAAACTTCACAATTATTTCAAAAACACGTTTTAACTAAACAGTACTTTAAACAAGGTACTGTTTGTTTTAACTTGCATCTACTTTGAATAATAGTACTTCTTGTTATGTTAAATCTTTTTATAAAAATAAGATATATATAAAAAGAAAACTTTGATAAATCATACAAGTTGTTTAATGATTGTCACCTTCTTCTGTTGTACACAAAATGGAATAAATGTTATAACGTAATAGATGTCTCATTATCATCTTCAACTTCCATGCCATGATTAGCATCCTTTTCATACAGCTTCCTGATAGAGGATTTCTTCTTTAAGCCGCATTGTGAATCATGGTGCCATCTTCTAACTCGTAGTGTATGACTCGTGAAGATTCATGAAACCTCCATCTTATGATTTCCTCTTATTGATCCTTCTGAAGTCATCATCAATTGTTTCAGCCGTTACAAATAATGGTCTAGATAACCTAGAAGTTTCAAAACCTAAGCCGGTTGGGAGGAATGTGTCATATAGTCTTAAACAACATCGTATAGGTGATACAAATCCTGTCTATTAAGATATGACAGTATATCCCATTAAGTTATCAATAGCCCTGAAGTGATTATTTGATCTTGAATGATGAGATATTCTCCATCAGGTGAATCCAATAATTGCAGCTATATAATCAATGGAGATTCCTTCTAATGATCTCTATCTTGTGCATTCTTTCAATGTTCTACAAAACCTAGATTTGTTTATAAGCTCATCAATTGTTTCTGTTCTCAACTTAGGCTTCTTTGATGGCTGTTCTTCAGATATTGTAGCTTTCCTTTTCCTTAAGAGTCTTTTTGCTTCTCTTTCCTTCAACATCTCCCTTTCTTTCTCTGAATCCATTGGAATAAGTCTTTAGAAGGTAGTCTTAAAGATGCTTGAACATTTGTCATCAATTCCTTCATCTGTGTATACTTAAGTTTTTGCAAAATTTTGGTATACTTGAACCTTTTAAGAAATTCATTATTTGACTTCTTTCTTGAGCAAGAGAAGTAGGTTCCTCAAAGTAGTCTTTGGCTTTGTTTCATTCAATTCTTGTAAACCTATTTCTATTCTTCTTCTGCATCCCATTCAGGCTTGAATTTTTCTAAGCAACCTCCTCCATCATTTGTGTTCCAAGGCTCTGATTTGTTGAAGAGTTAATTTCTTCTTTTTAGGTTCTTCAACCAGTATCCCTTTGCCTTTATCTTTAGGATCAGTACCTTGAGTTGGCTGTTGAGGTTGAGTTTGTATGGGACCAGGAATGCTCAAACCTCTTGGTCTAGAAATAGAGACAAGAACTTCAGCAGCTTTAAGTTGTTCTTCAGAGTCCATAACTTGAATTGGACGGAGTGGGCTTGAAGGACCTGCTTCATCTTCAAAATTTAGGGTCCTTGGAGTAATAGTACCTTGTCTAGCAGTACTTTGAGTTGTCTCCAAATCCAATTCTTCTGTGTCTCCACTCCTTACATTAGAAGCTTCTTTCTCCTCAATATTAACTTCTTCAGTCTCATCACTTTTTCTTTCCAAATCAGGAGTAACAGCAGCATCTTTATCAGCAATATCCTCAAAGAAAGGATCTGCTGTATCTTCTTCTTGAACATAGTGCTCTTCAGACAAAGTTCCTTCATCCTTATTCCTCCCCAATTTGACTGAAGACACTTTCTTCTTATGCTTCTTTCTTCGTCTCTTTTGCTTCTTAAGGTTTTGATTCTCTACCCAAAAAGCATGATGTTTGACCAATGGAGCTACCACCTGTGACAGGTGCTTGAGTTTGGTCTTGAGCTTACGAATTAGTTTGGCTTGAGAAAGGGTTTGCCTCTTGAGTCTCTTAACTTCCCTGTTTAAAGCATATACATCTAAAAGTCCCTCATCTCCTCCAGATGTTTGAGACGCATCTGTGGGAGTATAATCATTGGGAGATTTAGGAATAGAAGCAGCATCATGAGGTTCAGCCGTACCTTGGAAGTCATCAGTACCTTGTATTTCAGCAGTTCCTTGAGAGTTAGCAGTACTATGGAAGGAAGCAGTACCTTGTACTGAAGCAGTACGTTGAGAATGAGCAGCACTTTGAGTTGGAGAACCTTGAGCATCCCTTGCAGAACTTGCAGCCCTAGAATGAGGACTAGTACTAGGTTCTTCCTCCGCTGCTAATGCTGTGACTACCTCTAACATAGATGGAGTCAAAGGTGTAATCCTACACGAGAACTTAGTACTATGCTTCCTCATGAATGTAAAAAAAGACTTAGAAGGAAGTGGAAACGGATGGTATAAAGTCCTGAGGTCTGTCTACCTCCTCCTACCCTGCTTGTTTCAAAACAGTTGAACGAACCTAGGATACATAAGAAAAGGTGTACCATTGGAAATATGTCCTAGCATCCCGTTCATAATCATCAAGGAGAAATGAAAACTTTTGGTTGTGGCTAAGACCTACAAAGAGCATAGGCAATTTGCCCAAATGTTTCCCTGAAGTGCTCTTAGGACTTAAAATAGTGGAGTAAGACATGAACAAAATACTTCCACTGGGGGCTAAATTTGAGGTTTAGAGAAAGTGATTGTGCTAAGTTACCCCCGTCCGGTAGCCCAATATCTCATGACAATGTCCCAAATAACTTGCTTAGGAAAGCAATCAACTCCATGTTCATCATCAAAGAGTAGGTCAGCTCGAATGGTTGCTTCAGAAATCAAAATCTTCTTGCCAGCTACCTTGGCGCGTATGTGAGGTACGTCATTGATCACTTTGAGAGAAGCTGTAGCCCAAAATTGTTGAAGCCATGGACCAATAAGATCAGGATCAACCAACAACGAGTAGTTAATTGAGCAGCCAGTGAGAAAGTCGATGATTTGATAAAAATCAGCATTCTGCGCCGTCTTTTCCACACACGCAATCATGTTGTGTTTGTTACAAGTGCGAATGTTTGCCATTTGAAGGGAAATTAATGTGCGTCGGAGGTTGTAATTTAAAAAGTTATGAAAGAAAAGAGATAAAGTGAGAGAAAAATGCAATGCAGTTGAGTATTTATAGGTTGTGTTGGATAACTTTGAAGTTACCGTTGTAAATACGTTTTTAGCGCAAAAACGTACGTTTGACCGTTGACCGAACAGACTGTAGAACATACTTTTATTGGTCAAGCAGTACTTTCTAAGACAAGAGCATGCCTTTGAGTTGGCTAAGCAGTACATTCAACTAAAAAATGTCCAACTCAAATTATGAGCAACACAACCTGCAATCTGTAGCAAATATCTCTTCAAATCATCAAACCTCTGAAAAATCATTCATAGCCTCCCCTCAAAGGTAGCTAGAGTGCTTCCAAATATCCATTCTACCCAAAACAGTACTTTACTTGATTACCAGTACTTTATATGTGATCCTCCCCTCAAATATAGCTATGGGTTCATCATCCCAATTGTTACCACCAAAAAGTTAAATCTTGTCAAGTCAAAGCCTTTGGTGAGTAAATCTGCTACATTGTCATCAGTATGAACCTTGACCACATTAATGAGCCTTTGCTCATAACAATCTCGAATGAAGTGATGTCGAATCTGAATATGCTTGGTCTTTGAGTGAAAAACAGGATTCTTCACAATGCAAATGGTGCTCTCATTGTCTATATGGATTTCAGTGTTCATGAAGTTAAATCCATAATCAGTAGTTGAATTTGCATCCAAAGTCAACTTGAGCCACAGACAGCTATGAACAACTTGCAGCTGCTAATATTCTCGCTTGATTACCTGTCATTGCACAAAACTCATTCATAAGTTTTATTCTTGAACTCTGTTCCATGTCCACACCTGATGTCTTCCCTTTTATGTCTATAGCTTGTTTTTCCAAACCCACAATCAAATCATGAAGCATATCATATGTTTCATCCTTGTAGGCCAAGAAAAACACCCAACTGAATTTACTACAGTCATCAGTGACCACCAAGCAGTACTTCTTCCTATTTACACTCTCCACTGAAACAGGTCCAAACAAATCCATATGGAGCAATTCAAGAGGTTCTCTGACAGTTCTTTCTTCAATCTTCTTGCAAGATGCCCTGTGCTGTTTACCCTTATTTCTACATGCCAAACATGAGTGATCAAGCTTGAATGTCTTTGAAGGTAAACCCCTAACCAGATTGCCTTTAACCAACTTGTTGATATTTTTGAAGTTGACATGCCCCAGTCTTCTGTGCCATAGGACAGCTTCATCCTCTGTTGCCTTTGCAACCAAACAAGTGATTCCACCAGAGGGAATAATATTCTTTAGATCCAGGCTGTATACATCATTCTTTCTAGGAGCTCGAAGTATCACCAGGTCTTCATCAACAAACTTAAACTTTGGAGATAGGATAAGACACTCCTTGTCAGTGAAGAGGACATGTGCTTCTTGTCATCAGATTTGAGAAAACAGATAAAGATTGAACTTAAGCTCTTCCACATAGCCTAACTTTACTCAAAATCTAAGCATGATTCGATGGTTCCTTTTCCTGAGATCTTCACCTTTAGAGTCATTTCCAAAGCCACAAAACCACCCTTGAACTCATTAAAATCAGAAAACTTGTCCTTTGTCTCCTGTCCTACTTCAGAGCATCCCACTGTCGAAGATAGCATAGTCTTGAGATCTTCCTTCTGGATTGCACCTGGACAAACAATTTCAAAGAATTAGAATTTCTTTAGGGACCCAAGTCATAACAGACTTGGATAACCCTAAGGGATTTACATACTCAAATTGCTTGAGTATGTAGATCCATTCTCCCTATTCACACAGAATCTAGATTACTTTCCCTTTTGGTCTCCATGTTTTGTTTTGATTTATCATTGCATTCATTTGATAGTTTGTGGAAGTACTGCTTGGGTATTCCAACAGTACTTCCTTTCTTTACCCAGATAATTTAACAATTTTCTTGGTCTTTGTGTCTATGAGGAGTCCTATGTGTGTAGAAGACCTTGATGAAGGTGAAAAGCCTTGAGGTCTAGGTCTTATTTATCCAATCCTTGGATTAAAAGGTCTACCATACTTGGAAAGTACTGCGTGTGGTACTTCTGGACTGGCAGTAACTTTCATCTTCCCTTGTAAGTACATCTGAAGGGAATATAAGACTCCTTTGGTGAGGGTACCAAGAGTCTTGAGAATTACTATGGTTCACCCTATTGGCCGTTGTTCCTCACTGAAACTTGTGTACCCCTTGAACCTGTGTTCCCTTAGTTATGAGTTTGGGTTGTTTGAAGGTTTCTTTCATTGTAGATTGCTGTAACATCTGAGAATTCGGATTTTTTAAGATAACTATGTCTATCCCTTTTGACTTTAGTTCTGGTTGACTTACAAGAACAACCATCTAAATCACGTTTTCACGGCTCAGACCCTAAAAGCAAACCGATGTGAAACGACATACCTGAACAACTTTTCAGTTTGGCCCGATACCTGAAACACGCCGAAAAGGGCTAAAACACACGCAAACATTTTTTTCGAACAATATACAACGCGGAACGACAACAAAAACAATAAATTTGTTTTTTATTATCAATATTTATTAAATAAAATATTAAAAAATTTAGGTCCATCATTTTTAATTAAAAGCGTTGCGATAACGCGAAACTCGAGTTGAAACTAATTTTTAATTTCGAACAGACGAGACCCGGTTCAACAAAAGGAATAACAGATACTTTTATTAAATATTTATAAATATTATGAAACATTTATCAAGTAAATATCTTTTTAATCAGAAAAATGATTCGGAAAACAATGGCGCAAGTTTCAAAAATTGAATCGACCGTTAAGTCGCTCAAATGGGTCCCGAACCGTTTTTATAAAAACTATAATAAAAATGTTACACTTTAACCCCTCAACTATTTCAAATTGTCACTTTTAATATAAACTTTTAATATATATATAATTTTTATATACAAAAATTTCATTTCCATCTCTAACATACACACACACATGAATTCTCTCTCTCTCCCTCTTTTATCCGGCCACCGCCCCACCACCGGCGCCGCCGCCGGATTCCGGCCACCACCACTCCACCGCCGCCGGAAATCTTTTCCGGCGGGATTTTTCCGGCCAACACCAAAAACGAGCTCCATCTCCGGATCTCTCCGATCCCCTACTCCACACTCCTCCACGCGCCGCACCTTCCCCCATCTCCACCATCACGGCTAACAGCCGTGGCTATGCAACACCATCATCATCATTATCAACCATCATTATCATCATACACCACCACCACAGCCGCCACTAGAGGGTGCGTGTGGTGGTTGTATATAACCGCCATGAGGGGTGGTACCACGAGGGTTCATTTTGACAGCCGCCACGACCCACAAGGGTGCGTGGGGTGTCGGGTCAAACCACCCGCCAAGGGTGTGTTTTGGTTATGCAAAACAGCCCAAGGAGGCATTTGTCGTGGGTTCGCAGCCGGGTCGGGCCGGGTTGTGGTTTTTACAGCCGCAAGGGAGGGGGTGTTCGTGTTAGGTTCGTGGTTTGCACCACCGTAGGGTGGTTCGGATTATGGTTATAACAATCAAGGGGCATCGGGTTTAGTTTGCAACAGAAATAGGCCCGTTTGGTTTGGCTGTCACGCGACCCCAAGGTGGTGTTTGTTTCGGGTTTATAACAGCCGGGGGGTGTTGTTTGTCGGGTTGTGGGTTGACAGCCGGGGTGCGACAAGGGGTGTTCGTTTCGGTGGTCCGCCACCAACAAGGGGCGTTTGGCTGTTGGACAGCCATGGTGGTGGCACCACGAGGGCGTGAATTTCGGGTTATGGTTATAACAACCAACAAGGGTGCGTATGGGTTTGTGTTAACAGCCGGGGGTAGGGTCTAGCAACAAATTAGGGAGTGTTCGTTTGGTTTTGTGGGTTAACAAAACGGGGACAGCCGGGTTGGGTTTAGACCCGCATAGGGGGGGCGTTTGGTTACGGGTTGGCAGCCAAGGGATGTGTTTGGTTGGGTGGCAGCCACCACACAGCCACCACACAGCGGGGTCCCGTTTAGTTGTACAAATTAGAGGCCCCCGTTTGGTAATAGTTGGCTAGCCAAACGGGGGTGATTGTTTGGGTTTTGGTACTAGTAGGGTGCGTTGGTTGTGGGTTTAACAACATAAGGGTGTGTTTGGGTGAGCAGAAAACCATAAGGGCGCGTTTGGTTTACACAAATCGGTAAAATAAATAATTTAGAGATCAATAAATATATAGTGAAAACTTTTATAAATATAAAAGTTTAATGCCTAGTGGTGGTTTAAAATGGTTAAAATAAATATTATATATATTATTTTGTGAGTTTCGATATAATAACGTGAATATATGTCATATCTCATAAACGCGGGAGTTGGAAAAATGGAAACGTGAATACTTGCAACATATATATTATAACTAGAAGGCGCGTGCATTTGAAATATTGAAAAACGAATGATTTCAATATATAATGATTAAAGGGAAAACGTAGAGTTTTACGAAAACGGAAAACGTTATATAAACGGGAAAGTCATGAGGATCTCTCTTAGGCTTTTGAACAAGTTGGAGAACAGTCAGTGGTTAGGTCCTCGGTATAGGGAGAACCTATCCCTGCCTTTCTATCCTCGGTTATTGTCCCAGTAGGATTTTCTTGATCTTTCAAAGTTTTCCCTTTGATCATTAGGAGTTTCATTGGTTGCCACTTCTCTTGCTTCGATCCAGGTGTAGGTTTTTTCCATCAAACCCTTGTAGGTGGATGGGAGATTTATGGAAAGATGCTCAACTAAGATTTTTGTACTTCAAAACATGAACAAAACTAGAGATACGCTGCTCTTCGTGTAGACCCAAAATCTGTAGAGTATCATCAGTGTATCTAGTAAGGAAGGCCCTGGTACTTTAGCCTTCTCTTTTCTTGATATTGTGAACCGCTAAGGGTATCTTTGTGAACTTCTTTTGCTGACTGAAGTGTGACATGAACTTAGCCTTTAGATCCTCATAGTTGAGAATGCTACCTATTTTTTGACTATTCCATCATATGCGGGCGGAATCTTTAAGGGTATTTTTGCATGCGGATGGCCCATTCGAAAAGGTGTAAGAAATTATCTGGGTCTCCTTTTCCATCGTAAGAACCAATATGGGAGGGAATTTTTAGTCCATCTAGAAGAGGATAATCCTCAATCCAACAAACAAAAGGGGTTACAGAACCTGTGGAATCAGTAAAGGAGCATGCAGGGTTTAGGTACATAGGCATATTTGGTGGTGCGTACATGGGCTGCGTATAAAAGGGGTAGTTACTCGAAGGGGTAACTGCGGGATACATAGACCCATTGTATGAAGGTACGCCATTGTTGGTGAAAGTCTGTGGTATATACCCCCTTGTGGATGATAGGTGGAGATTCCCCTAGAAAGGGGATTACCAATCTGGGTCTAGAAAGGGAAATTTAAAGTTTGCCCATTGACAAGGCCCACAGATGGTTGAGAGTAGGGGTTAACATGAATAGGCACAAGTCCAGTAGGTGTATGCAAACTACTAGGTATGAAAGGCTGGGCAGGGTGTGAGAGAAGCGTACCGATTCTATACTTTTATGATTATGGATTAGCTTAGGTTGCATGAACTGTAAATCACTTGGAGGGTGAGCGCGAATGTTATAAGATAGATCTATTTGGGATTGACTATCCCCGTTCGGGTGACTAGCTATCACCGGGAACGAACGTTATACCATGTCGGATTACGATTGGATTGGCGCCTGCGGGGTCAACAATCACATATACATATTATTGCCCGGGTGTCCTTGGAGGGGACACCGGTAACGGGGGAACATATTCTTTATTATCGCCCGGGTGTTCTTGGAGGGAACACCTACGATGGGTACACTTTTACTATGCCTTGAATAAAGTGGCATACATACAAGTCTACGTCACAGTTCATGAACTTAAAGTAATGGTAATCATGGTTTTATACACATTTGAATAAAGTGGCAATACATATTTTTGGATATTTGTGATCCAACTTTGACACGTACATTTTGGGACTATTTGGGGATAGAAATGGTCTTGCATATTTTACAGCTAATTGATTTCTAAAAATCATACATACATTTTGGAATGACGTTTAAGGATTTAAATGGTCACACAATTATTTTATGATACTGTAGGGAGACAGTAGTCATTAAACGTTTTTATATGACACTGTAATGATACAGTGGGCAGATACACTTATTGAAACTAACGTTTGTATTTACAGAAACCTATGAACTCACCAACTTTATGTTGACCCTTTTTAAGCATGTTTTTCTCAGGGAAATTATATGCTCGGATTTCTTGAAGTGCATTGGAGTCTATACATTCAAGCTTTTCATTGTGATGCAATTATGGGACAAATGTATATTAAATTCAAGATTTTGATTAATCAACAAGATTGTTTTACAAACGACATATTTAGAGGTCGTTCTTTTGTACCTAGCGCTGTGTATTATGAAGTAGCACCCCATGTGGTATTCCGCTGCATTGTTGTATTTTTTTGGGGTGTTACATTATTATTTAGTTTTAAAATGTTTATGCTTGTTCATTTGATTGTTATTGCTAGCTTAATTAGTATGCTTAGTGAGTAGTTTATTTATGCTTGTTAAGTGACTGTGATTAGTGAAATAAGTGTGTATTTAAAAAGAGATTTTTGATTAATAGTTTTCGTATTATTTAGATTTCTTATTTGATTATTTCGAAGGGAAAAATCCAAAAATAATCAAACATCAAATCTAGTAATTAATACCTTTATAAGAAATTATTTTCAATAAAAACCAACGTTATTAGAAAATAATCTTTTTACGGGTAGTAATTCGTCATTAAAAAACTTTAATTCACACTTAAGGATCTTTTCATGTCACTTAGCAAGCATATTCGTCTTATATATCTTTTTTTGGTCATTTAGCTTAATCGATTATGTTTGTGTATGCTAGTTTAGTTATGTTAATTAGTGAGTAGATTAGGTAGCAGTAGGACTAGATTTAGATTAGAATAGATAATTTTCATTATTGTATTTTTTTTCATTTCATCTCAAGTTTATGTAATAGCTTAAGATTTGTTACGATCGGTTTGATTATTGAAGCTTGTTTCAGGAAAGATTTGTTGGCTTATGATTCGAACGTTGTGATGATTCCCAGGTTATGTTTCTAATCGAGTGATGTTTCGGTTTATTGGTATTGTGCTTATGGATTAGTATTGTTTATGGTTTCAAGTTGCTTCTGATTTCGAGATTGCTTATTTAGTTAGGATTAGCTTATTTTGGTCTATTCGGTTATTCGGTTATTAGCTAATTTTCGTTGCAAGCTTGTGACTTATTTGGTTCGGTTTTAGCTTGAATTTTTGTGGAGTTCGTGGCTGATTGGTTCGGTTTTAGCTTATTTTGGTTTTGGCTTATTTAGTTCGGTTTATCGGTTTTTATACTCAAGTGGTTTTTTATTTTGTTTGTGGCTTATCTTATGTCGAGTAGATAGAGATTGAATCAATAGGATTTTTTTCGGTTTGAATAGTCTTTTATCTATTAGTACTTTGGGATCAGATTTTGGTCTAGGTAGCTTATTGTCGGTTTATTATTCGAGTAATTTGTACCAAAATAAAAGATCGTTTTTAATAAAAAACCAACGTTGTGAGAAAACATTTTTTTAAACGACACTAATTCTTTATTAACTCTTTCCTTCACTTAATGATCTTTTTGCCTCGCTTGACAAGCATATCCATTTTATATAGTTTAGATTTATTTGCTAAGTTTTATAGATTTTTATTAGTTTAAATCCAAAACCAAACAAAAGATAATCAAGCATCAAACGACAAACATTAACGTAAATCTCAAGTTCAATTCTCGCTGTGGATACGACATCCGGAAGATTAATTATTACTTTTCCTAAAGTAATTTTTACATCCGACGAGAAATACTTGAAGATTACTTTGACACGCATTTTGACGTGTATCAAAATGGCGCTGTTGCCAAGGAGAGTTGTACGATTTTTACGTGGTGTTTCGAGTTAGTGCCTTGAAGATCCTTTCTCTTGAAAGTTTATTTTTGTACTTATTAAAAATTTTAAAAATCCAAAAATATTTTCCTTCTTATTTTATTTTTATTTTTATTATCTTTATAAAAATATAAAAATATTCTCCTTTATCCTCTTATTTCATTTCATTCTTATCTTCTTTATCCTCTTATCCTTTTAATTCTTTGACATGTCTTCGTATAACCATTTTGGTTGCTCATGGTGTGAAGGTCCGTTTAATGGTGGAAACTGTCCTGGGTGTAGCAGTATAGGATCCGGAAATGAGTTTGTCTATGACCCAAATCCTTATTCTTATAATGAAACACCCAACTTCTTCAACCAACCTCCATAGCACCAATACGAGACACTCATGTAGGTTGTGTGGAGATAGTCCTCACTATGGATTTGATTGTCAAACACAGACCCAGCTTGTCTATGATCATAACCCGTGTAACAATCAAAACTTTAGTGATGACCAATCTCCATATCATTCTACGATCTTGCCACAACAGTTTTACTATTGTGAATACTGTGGAGGTCTACATGATAGTTCTGATTGTTAAACCAGGAACCCGCTTATCTATGAGCCTAATCCTTGTAACAATTATGACTTTCCTTATTTTGACCAACCTTCACAGTTCCCACCCCCTCAGCCCCCCCCTAAGTGAGTTAAATCAGACTGAATTAATAACACAAATGATTGAAACTCAAAAACAATTCGATAAAATTCAAGAGCAGTTCAACATAAATCAAGAGAAATTTAACATGAATGTTCAAAATGAATTAAACCTTCTTCAAGAGATGCTGAACCTTAGAAATTAAAACCAAGATCCTCCTGTTGACTTATATAATCCCGAGGGGAGTGACGAGGGAGGTATAGAGATCGATTCACTCACTAAGGAACCTTTCGATACCCTCTTAATGAGGGATAAGGTTATTAACACTATTCCCAAAAGGGGAAATGACGAATTCATAAAGTCTAGTGTTGATGATCTTGTCCCAATCCCAAGGGAGTCAGAGGTGACATCGGTTTGTGATGATTTAGAGTGTGATATGCCTGTTAATACACCTTTGTCCACCACTGATGATAGGGAAGAAGATTTTGATATCAATTCGCCTTTAGGAGAACAAGTAGTCGACTTTTTGATGGAGAATGTGGATGTAGCTGGCTTGCCTAGGCATTTGGTTAAGCGATATTTTAGTCACTTAGTCAAAAATCCAAGTTTAACCAAAAGAATGTCTGATGAGCCTTTAGGTGATGATTCAAAACTTAGATCTTATGATGTGACTTTCTCAAACCATCTCTTCGACTTTAATGGTGATTTTACCTTGTGTAATGATAATCCGCTTTTTGATGAGGAGTTTATTGACATTAGTAGTCTGGACCCCCCTGAGTCGACTCCAGTTATTGATAAGTCTACTTTGCTAGTCACATCACTTCCCGATTCTAAGGAAATTTCCTTAAGGGAAGTGGAAAGATTTGATCCATTTTCTCCCTGACACAGTCGGGTGGGAAGAAAAGGGTGATGGAGACCCCTTCTTTTGGTTTTCATCATATGCCATCACCCCGTCCTTCTACATACTCACCGAAGGAGGTGATGTATCACTATTACCATCCTCACCTCACATCGGGTGATGGATTTGACTCTAAAATTAAAAGTAAGTAACACTAGAGTCAAGCTAGAGACTCGAACAAAAACAAGCGCTTCTTGGGAGGCAGCCCGTGTTAGGAATAAGTGGGGTGTATTTTTAGCCAAGTGTGGGGGAGTGCTTCTCTCCATGTTGTGTTTCGTGGGTACCCGTTCTTTCTTGCAGACTCCTTATGATCATGAAGACCTCCGTGCTTGTTTTCAATCCTCCAATCACTCGATCTCTGATCATTTTTCATTATTTTATCTTGGGAAATCCTTAATCCTGATCATATATATATATATATATAT
>BQNB010124070.1:0-19996 GCA_026074375.1 Tanacetum coccineum
CGGCCACGGATTCTGTATCCTTATGCTACGTGCACCTAAGACGTTAGGCGCATAAGAGAAGACTCCTACGGAGCATGCAAGACACTACAAGTGCAAATATAAACAGTGGATAATGCATTACAAAAATTGTTAATGTACATTGTTATTCACGGACATCCGTGTATATATATTACAAGCCAAAAATTCTCTAAGTACCGCAGGCGGTACTATGGCCACTCCGAATTAAACATAGGAGGTAAAGACTTGGACCTAATCAACTTGGAAGAAACCTCGCCTTCATACCCCTCTGTTTGTGTGGCGGCATCCGTGAGCAAAATAGCAAGACCCTAAGGAGCAGCGGTCGGAACTGACACAACAACACCATCAGACCTAGCATGGTGAGCAGAACCAACACCGTGTGTGCGGCACACTACTCTGTATTTCTTTTTCTTCTTCGCCCGGCTTATATTCGTGGCAATGGCATCCTCCAACGATATCTCTTCTTTCACGGCCCAAAGGTCTTTGGGATCGCATACCTCAGGGTATATAGGAATCTTTAGGTGGGAAGAGGTCACGAATCCATTGAGGGGCATCCTCCCCGGTATCACTCTCTAAGTGGAGAGGGGCCATTATTAAATCAATGGGGCTATCCTTTAACCTCTCCAGTTGGTCTACTATAGGGTATTTCAGGTCTTTCAGGTCTTGAATGGCTTTGACAAACTTGTCATTGGCTTCCGGGTCATACGCCTCGACATCCCCTAGATCACGACCAGCTTTCCCGTGCTCTATGCCATATTGCAGGCCTTCGCTCATACCTTTGGCAAGCCCTGCTGACACAACATCAGCAAACGCCTGCCTTATCTCTGGAGACTCGACGCACATTAGAACGGCAAGACGCAGGCCGTGCCCAATAAGCCAGCGGCGACCCACGATCGCCGTCAACATGTGTGGATACATCTCTTCATCAAAATCTATGCTTAGCTTGTCCAGACGAGCATCCATCTCTGCACACCGCTGCTCAACCTTATCATCCTCATACCTCTTGAATTCTTTGAAGGCGGCCTTTATTCGCTCCTCGCCTATGATTTGAGCTTGAAGAGAAGACACTTGCTGGGACAGCTGTGTATTATTTACTTGGAGATCTAAAAA
Organism: Tanacetum coccineum; assembly: GCA_026074375.1. Classification (NCBI taxonomy): domain Eukaryota; kingdom Viridiplantae; phylum Streptophyta; class Magnoliopsida; order Asterales; family Asteraceae; genus Tanacetum; species Tanacetum coccineum. The sequence continues at coordinate 1,129 of BQNB010124070.1, forward strand.
CTTGGCACGGAGGCTCTCTAACTCCTCAGCTAATTCTACATTCTTAGCCTCCGCGGCCTTCTTCATATCAACCTCGGCTTCTAACAGGGCCTCCAGGTTTTTCGTTTGATTACGGAGACCCTGCAATTCCGTATCCGCAGATTTAAAGGAGTGGATCTCCTGATCAAGTTTCTTTATCTCCTCCTCCCTTGCATGGATTCTTTAATCCCGCTTGGCTACCTTTTCCGTGGCTCTCTTCAGTAGTCACACCTCTTGCTCGAACCTTAGCCTAAGCTGGGAACCCATAGCTACCTGCCGCGCCAAATTCATGTTATATTGGTTCAAAAAATCCTCATTTCGCATATGGAGCGGCTCCGAAAAGTACCCCGGCGGCACTATATGGTCCACCACGTCCTAGCATACATCCGGGCATTCCAAACGACAACTATTGGTCACGCCCCATCCTGGCTGATATATACCGTTGGGCGACCCTGTAAAGATGTCAAAGAGGTAGACTTCTCGGAGTCTGGGTCCCCCGCAACGGTCGCTCCCTTGGAAGACCTAGATTGATATGGTCTGTTAGCATACCTCAACAAAAAATAAAAAATAAAAAAGATAATAGAAGGGACAAATCACTTACTAGGCAATCTCCCATTCAGGGATTGACTGCGGCTTCGCGTACGACAAGGGGTCCGGGTCACTCACATCAACAAGAGTCTCCTGCAGAGTTGGCGTGGATAAAGTGGAACTCGTATCTAATCTTGTTGATTTCTCCCCAATGGTACTCTGTGTTGGGTGGAAGGCAGCATGGTGCTTTTTACTCACAAGGGGTCCCATGGCGGCAACCTCCTTCTCAAGGCTAATTTTTGGTGTAACCCTCACGGTTGGCACGTTTTCTTGTGGAGGGACTTCAGGGGCAACAGTCTCCTGGCCTTGGTTTTCTGTTTCGTCACTTTCAGTGATTCGGCAGGGCGAATCCTCGTTGGAAAAATCCAGGGGCGACTTCTCCACGGTGGACGGTGTCCCTGAAGAACTGGACAGCCTGGTAGCGTCTTCCATGGCTATCACGCGAGTGGCGGTGGCAATCAATAGGGTGCCCTCATTGGCATTACGGAGGACTGGTTGCCCGTACTTTAACCTTCGTCGATTTGGGGCGCATGATTCAGGTAAACAAATCCAATTCTTTTCTAGCATCATCACAAGCCAATATTAAAATTGTTATTTATTATCAAGCAGCATACAAGGTGGTATAAAGGTTGTCTACAATACCCACTCCGGTCATCGTCGTTAAGGAACGTGGGGTATACATCATCCCCAAGAAAGTATCTCCGGCTCAACCCTACTAAGCACAACAAAGCCTCAGGTTGTTTTTGGATAGGAGTGTGGCGTGTGTTTAATACCACCACATCCTCCGGGGAGTAGGAACCCGCTACCGGCATCTCATCCTTCGGAGCACTTACACGTCAATCCACCACGGTGGGGAACACTCTCTCGTCTACCCAAAAGAATCGGTTATTCCAATTCTTTAAGGAATCTAGGGGTTTCGTGTAACACTGTGGGGTGTTCTTTCCCGGTCGCTTGCTAAATGACATCCATCCCGAATTAAACGAGGGAATATAAAAAACACGAAATAAATTAAGCGAAGGAATTATGTGGAAGATGTGACAGTTGATTTCGAAATGACTAACTTTGGTTGCACCTATCACGGATAGTTGTGACAAATGAATTTGATAGTGGCCAAGTATATCAAAGAGAAATTGTGATATGGGGAGCTGAAAGTTGGTAAACTCAAAAAACCTGGTGTACACGCCAACCTTACCCTCCGGAAAATCCACGATTTGGTCCCCTGGACTAGGCAATTCCGGATGTAACTCCTCTGCTATCCATACTCGGAGGTAAACTCCAATAGATATTCGGAGGAGATGGTTGATACGGAGGTTTCGAGTTGTATTGTGTCCCCTAACCTGATTTTAAATAAGTGTTTTAAATGGCCGGGGTGTATCTAACCAGACCGCGTCAGAGATTCCTTGGGAAAGTACGAGTAAAGGCTTTGTTGGTGGTAACGAGTACGGCTGTGTGTGTAAAAATGGAGGTTTGATTTAAAAATTGTGTAGGCATGAATAGTTGTCGTTGGTTCCATTTATACGATATCCTCGACAAGCGTGCACAGTTGGATGGTCGACACGTGTCCCACTTAGCTTTTGATGGCTCAGATCGGATGGTAGGTGAAACGGTTGTGGGACCACCTATCCCATCTCTGCCGTTTTCGCCATTTCTAGGTAAATGGGCCCTCGTATTCGGCTACAGAACTCACTTTACAGTTTCGAGGAGTATGCATCCAACGGATGGTTCGAGATATTTGTAGTCTAGGAACCGTGACTGAGGTTCCGGCCACGGCCACGTCTCCTAGACTGGGGGGACATGATGACGTATAGTATGGATCGACCCGACCCACACATACTATTGTGGGCTTGTTGACTGATATTGGACCTCCGGCTCGGTATCGCGGTCACGGCTGGTGGGGCTCGCGGGTCGCGGCTACTTAAACACTGTCCGTGGAACGCGGTGCACGTTTAAATTATCTCCAAGGATAATTTAATTAAATAAGAAGATATGTTTTACTTATTTGAAAGGATTCAAGATAATGTCGAATCCCTAAACTATCGGCCGTTTCTTGGGCCGAAAAGTACGGAAACCCTAAAGGGTATTCACTTTATAAAAGGAACGTAATTAACATTGGTACAAGTATCTTACAAACCCTAAACACATTCGAAAACTCTCTCAGAATCCTATACTTACTCTCACGTCGGAGTCTAATCGTGAAATCCGCTCTCACGATAAGGTTAACGGTGTTTGTTTCCTTGTGCAGGGTCCTTCAACAAATTCACTTGGTACAAAAACAAGGCACTCTACACCCGAATAGCAGCCTATTCGGATCAAACTAGACCCAACCCAACTTTTGTATCAACATACCTGAAGAATAGTAAGGGTGTGGCAGGCTCGTTTGATTGCTCTGTGGTCAAGGTCGGTGGTGATATAAAGGGGTAAACTGAAAGTATCTCCTGCGAATTGTTTAAGAATACCAAACAGTATCAATCATGTAAGTAACAAAATATGCAAAATGTGAATAAAAAAATTGCATAAGTTGTTATGATTGACAGAAAAGGGAAAATATTAGCATTAAAACTAATAGAGACTAGGAGTAGGAAAAATCAACTCAAGATATCCATCAACTTTTTTCTGTTAGGCATACGTGGATGAATATCGTGATAGTGCCAAACGAATCCCACACGCAAACAGCCGAATTTTGATATCTATCCATTATATGCAAAATAAAACCAGAGTCGATCAGATTCCTGTGTAATTATAATCATAGCACCACAAGCTAGCTTTAATACCGTAACGGTAAGATGGAAGATAACAAAAAGAATTCGAATGTCTAGCAAAAGACTTGAATATACAATTAACATGTATGCGATTTATTGAAGTCATTATCTGACTTGCAAACTAATATGGTAAAAAGTTAGCATTCCAAGTGAAAATTATTTATCCAAACAAAAGAGTAACTCTTGTTTTATAGGTAACAATTTTAATGCACCCAGTGGCGGAGCCAGGATCTTGGTATATAGGGGGCAAAAAACAAATTCTTCGAAAACAGCTCCAAAAATCGCAGCTTTTTAGTAGCGTTTTAGCACTTTTTAATAGCGTTTTAGCACTTTTTAGCAGCGTTTAACAGTTTTTTAGCAGCTTTTAGCAATTTTTTAGCATCTTTTCAATAGCTTTTTGATATTTAAGCAGTCGTATCGGGGGCAAGCTAAAAATAAGGCTATAAAAATACAATTTTTGCACTAAAAAAAATTCATCAGTTTATCGAGGGCGCTGACCCCCCTACATTCTACATCCCTCCGCCCCTGAATGCACCAGTTTTGCAACTTCAAACACTTGTATACCTACTTCTTGAACTCGCAACCATGAATTATCAAATACACATAGCTAAGCATGCATTATTAAACTGGCTCTAAAATAAGAAACTACATACATGAACAACGGAGAAACAGATAATATCATATGGTTTCACGATACCCTGGAAAGTTCTAGAAGCGCGTTTTCTCATAGATTAGGGCAGGGCCGTCTCATTGATTTCGGTGGCCCTGTGCCATTACTATACGGAGGCCCCACTAAATACCAAAAATAAACGTATAAACGAATAATACTCCTTTCATACAACTTTTGGTGGCCCCTCTTTGGTGGTGGCCCTGTGCGAACGCACCTGTCGCACTCCCTAATATCCGGCCCTGGATTAGGGTTGTTGATTCTCAGTACTAGCTGCTCGACAGGGTTCAGTCTTTGGTCATTGGTGCGGTTGCTTCCAGCGCCGTTTGGAGGTGGTACATTGGCCATGAAAACAAGCTAGAGCTTTGTGATATTTATAGTTGATGTTCAAGTTGTTGTTGCTATTTTTAATGACTAATGAGTAAAGTGCATTACTTAAAGGCCAAGTATATATAGGGGTCTTTTGGAAACTACTCCCTCCGGCTTATTTTTATTGTCTACGTTTTCTTTTTGAGATGTCTCAATTTAATTGTCAACTACTAAAAATAGACAAGAAAGTTTGATCAAGTTTACTATATTACCCTTGTTTAAAATTATTATTACAAACTTTAAAGAAGAGTTTAATTAATTAGCTAATGATGAAGTTGTCAATCTGTTAAAAGGTAATTAAGAGAAAACATTAATAAGTTCATTTTTCTTAAACGGTGTGTTAAAAACGTTAATTTATCTCTATCTCTACTATTTATAAAGAGATAATGCTCATTTTAGAAATCTTAAAATCATAAATCTTAAAAATTTAAACTAATGTAGTTTGCCTAAATTACTATAATTAAATACCTTTTAATACACCTTAAGCTTGATAATTTTAAAACCGACAACTTTTTAAAAACACACTATATTAATTTAAAAAAATACGCTTTGTATTTTAAAAAACACACAATTTGCATCAAAGGTCGAAGCAGGATAGCGATTTCTCAAGTATAATAAATTTTTGCTATAAATCGTCGCTTTGCGCGGGTATTAGTCTAGTTCTCTAAAAAGTATAAGCAAAGATTGAGAAGTTTATTATTGTTTGTATATAAAAAAAAATATAACTTACAAGTTACCTATCCATAATTAAAAGATTTATAATTCATAATCTTCTTCAGTTTTAAATACTCAACTTAATTAGAGTCATTTGATCTATATCATTATTTTCTTAAGTAGTCAATTTAAATTTTTTAGAGTTTAAAACAAAATGCTAATACACAGTTTAATAAGAAAGATAAATATATATATATATGCTACATATAAAGCATTTTGCCCAAAACTTACAAAATTAATGATTGAAATGTATTTTTGGAAGTGTTGAATCTGACATATTTTCTCATTCCACAAATTTGGAAGTGTTGAATCTGACATATTTTCTCATTCCACAAATCACGGTTGTTTTTTCATTCCACAAATCACGGTTGTAAATGCAGGTTATATTAGGAAGTCAACCCAATGTTAATTATATAAACCAAAACTTTCAGAGAAAGAATTGGTTCAATTCATTTGTTCTCCATAGATATACTCATCCACCTATCTTATCTTGAAGCTTCTTCCCCAACTCTTTCCACCAAATTTCATTATATGAAGAAGAAAATATTAGGGAGGTTTTTGAGGGGTTTTTTTTGGTGCCTCAAAACGTAATGGGGACAAATTATTCCGGTTATCGGCTCCGAATGATCTGGCGATATGGGTTCAGGTAGTAATCAAGCTTTATATTATCTTGGGTTTATTTTATTTTTTTGAAAGATGAACTAATTGATTGATATTAGAAAAATTCTATAGATGTTATGATTTTGATTGAAGGTTTTATTAGTTGTGAGTTTTTAATCTTTAATTTGTTTCAGTGGAAAAATTACGGGAAAATCCATTCGATTGCCGAGAACCCTAATTTCTTGGGTTTGGTATAGCAGCCATGACGGGTGTTATTGATGAAACTGATTATTTGCGTATTCATGGTTTAGGATTGCTTATTTATTCTGATGCCCGTATCTTGGTGGGTAGCCACACCTGAATTGTGGTTGCAGCCATGGCAAGTGTGTCGTATCACATCTATATTTGCATTCGTATTTTCAAATGTCTTGACCAGAGTGCGAGAGATAGAAACAAGTTTTCTGTATATTACAATTCTAGCTGAAAGCATTAGTATTAAGGAAATTAAGTCTTGATGTTCAAAATATTTTGTATAATAATTCAAGGAAGTGTTGGTTGAGTTGTATCCATTTTGTTTCATTAGACTACGTGTTTCTGTTATTATTAGACATGAATTAATGCAGCTTAGTTTTGAGCTGTATGGCATCAATGAGTTTTGTGGCGTTTAAAGAAAATAATTTTTTCCTACTTATTTTCTGTGAAAAATTAGCAAAAAAAAGTCATTTTTTTCCGTCAAGCACTAAATATTGCTATTCCTTTTTAAATAAGTACATTGTCCCTTTTATAATCAATCCCAAACACCCTATTAAAAGTAAGCATGCTGCTACTACATTATATCGGTGTTTGAATTCTGCTAATCTCAATTTGTATTCATTCATGTTCGCCTTATCTTTCTTGCCATAGTGGGAAGATCTAATGGACAATGAAGAAGCGATTGAAACATTGCCTGAAGTGTATGGTGATGACTTTGCGGAGTTTAACTTATTAGTGGGAATGGCAGATGAGAAAAAGACCAAAGGGTTCGCCAATAATGAAACAACTTCTATAATTTGTCTCAGCACGTCAAGGTACATCTTCTATTTTTTCTTACGGATTCCATTCCAAGAAAACGTCGCAAGTTAGATGGGATTTGATCTCGAGGGAGAAAAAGAATTTTACAAATAACAGCATTCCAAACGGTTTAAAAAACAACAATGAGTTTAATCTTGACATTATCGCTATTAAAAATACTCCACCCCTAACCATAATAAGTCATCAACCATGAGCATATCATGATCATACGATGGAAGAAAAGTTATATTCGCTAAATCCATAAATGACTTTCAATATTCATATGAGCTATTGCTAACTGTATCTGCCAAATATGGCTTCATCAAACTATCTTCAATGAATCACTATTCGAGCTCACATTACATAAATCACTAGATGATGACGATTTAATATCTTCTGCAGATGATGTTCTTAGAGATTCGGTTGCTAGCGATGTGTCAGCTCTATCTACTTCCTTCAAGTGAGAAAGTCGGCTCATACTATTGTCTTCATGAATTTTGATATTTTGGGCGATTTCATTTTCTGAAAATGAGAGCCAATTAGTTTGCGATGCACAATTTCTCAAATGTGTGTGCCACTGATTCTTTATATCATTGTGGCTTCATCCTGGTAATTTTTATGCTATCAGTAACATTGACCATATGAAATTAACGATATCATTAGTTAGTTGTTCTTATTATTATTCAGATATGTAGCTCCTTATGTAGGGTAATAATAATATTTGGTATTTTAGTTCTAAAGAACATGTGTAAAACGATGCCGCCAGGATTGTTTTAATTAGGTGGATGTAAAATCAGTTTGGGTCATTAGAACTGATAGAAACTATAATGGGATTGTTTTAATAAGGTGAATGTTTCCCTTTTTAGGGATTATTTTGATTTCAATAATCTTGCAAATATAACTATCTTTCTAACTCTGCTTTGTTATATTGTTCACATGAACAGGTTTATGTAGAAAAAAGGCCTTTAGTACCAAAACTATGCTAAAAGTTATGGAAATAATGATCATCGGGTGAGAGAGCAAGATGAAGTTTATGAAAGGTTCTAACCTTTCTGTACTTCAAATGGTGCATGGTAAGCAAAACTATTGGTTCACATATGTGTTAACCAATGAGATAGTGAATTGCATGATAATTTGATAACATGGTTTTGTTTCAAGACTATTAAGTTAAGAGTTTCATAGTGATTTCGTAATTCAAGTGGATGAAACAAGATACTTGCTTCACAAGGTAATCCAATTTGTTCGAAACTAAATATCGTTGCCGCTGGCACGGGTACTCGGCTAGGAATTTTGATCTTACCACAATATTGAATAGCGTTAATTATCGACCGCTAAGAATTTCCGCCGCTATGCGCGGGTACTTGCCTAGTAATTTCTAAATGGCATCGCAATGAGCCAAATAATATTATTCAATTGTTCACATTAAAATTTAAAAGATAACTAAATTTATGTGAATGCATAAAGTTAAAAGTTTGTTTATATAATGAAAGAATACATTTTAATAGCGGAATTATGAAACATGAAACATTTTAAATAATTATTTCAACCAGTCAAATTGCTCAATTTTGTGGTTAAACCGAGTCTCAAACTCCCAATTGAAAATGAAACAAAAATTAAGATAGATTCGTTTGTATGCTAAAAAGAAATTAAAATTATGAAAGTACTCGAGGTGTATTTATTTTTACTTTATAATTATGTCAAATAATACTAGTGAGTTTCTCATATGGTTCAATAGTAGTAATCCAAGATGTTTTCAAGGTTTTTAGACACAAAATCAAATTTACTGTAAAATTTGAGTTTAATGTACGGAATATATATCATCTCGGTATTTCATTTAATTAAATATACAATTCCGTAAAATTATTACAATTAGCCTTAAGCTAGTGTTTCGTAAATCTTGAGCATACTTGAATAGAATATTTTTGAAGATTTGTAAGTTCACTGTCATATAGTTTCAATAATATCTCGATAAAACGTATATGGGGGTTGTGAAGACTGGACTGATTTTTTCTAGGTGTGATACTCTGTCGCGTAAAAAGTTCGGTTTTGGGATTCTTCCCCATCTATATAGGATGACTACTCGATGCTTTAATGGCAAAATCGTCCTACAGAAAAAAAAGCGAATTGCAAAATAGGAGCAAATTCTTAACCACCATTTGAGATAATCGTTTAGGATAATATTTCAATTTTAAATCTATATATAATTTGGCTAGGATATTACTTACTGGTTCCTACGTTATGATACAATTGCATTGAATTGCAGGAGGGGCGGGGTGGAAAAGTGGGGGGGACGCATTTGGGACTTAGGTCTTGTTCTTTTAAACGGAAAAGACAAAATTATTTTAAGTGACATCAGAGCCAATATAGATCTATTAATCCTTCAATGTTCCGGGACACAAAAGGAATGTATCCACCAGGTAGGATTGGAAATCATGGAAAGCATTACAAAAGTATAAGTATTGAGAAATGACAGCAATTTCAAATGTAAAAATGATAATTTTATAAAATACAGAGTAGGGAAAGAATCTGTGCCAAAGCAATAGGAAATTAGCAAGGACCTCCACCTTAGTTGGCTTGTCAAATTTAGCTTTTATTTTTTATATAATAAAGGAACTTTACAACAATTACCTCCCTCTTGTTTTTACATCAGGAAGTAGATGTTCTTTTGATTAACAAAAAATTCACCCTTATAACAACAGGATCGGAGGCTTGGTTTAAAATGGGAAAGAAAAGTCGCATTGATTAGACTGAGAAAAGGAAAAGGGATGGAAAATGTGCTTTTTTTGTAAAGAGAAAACACACACTTTCACACTTTTCAAAAGTGAGCTTCACCTCCTCATGGCAAGTATGGAGGGTGGTTAGTATTTATAGTCCGGTCACGATAAACTAAAACTAACCCGACACGACTATAAATGATAAATGTAATTCGGATTAGTCACCATATTTTAGGGCTAACAATCTTCCCCCAATATGTGGACATACATAATTACTTACCAATATTTAAACAAGACAATAACAACGCATATAAGTCTTCAAAGCGCTTCCAAGTGAAGTATCTTCTGAGTTTTCTGGGCTTGAACTTGTTACTACAGCTTAGATCTTTTTGTCTTTTCTTGTTTGGATTCATTGTAGTATGCATGAGTTGGATACCCCAATTCATGCAGCATGTCTTGAAAAGCTTTCTTCATAGACTCCTTTTGAGCGATTGTTTTGAATCAGCTTCCAACCTCAAAACAACTATCCTTTTTAAGAGATTTGAAACTTTGATAGTAGCTTGAAAAAATATTTACTTGTCTTGAGTGACAGCGGAATTTTTTAGAAGTCAAAACCCCACCAACGTCAACTGCTTTTGTCATTAGGCATGGTGACTATTGTTCAGGGGTGCTTGCGAGAATCGCAAGGTTCTCTCACGTTTGCAGAATACTTCACTAAACCATTTAAGTAAAACATGGTGCATTCAAAGTCAATAAAGTCTGATGTACATATTTTTAGGGTAACAATCTTCCTCCTGGAAGTTTAAATAGGTAACATCAAAGTCAATTTTTGTCCCAGATGTCACAGTTTTAGGGCTAACAATCTTCCTCCTGGAAGTTGACATGGTAACATCAAAGTCAATTAAAGTCCGATTGTACATTTCCCCCCATGATGGTTTCGAAATTCTTCGAAACGCATCATTGTAGTGTACGTCACAAATACTCGAGAAGTTCTTGTCATAAGCAAATCTTGGATTTCCAAAAAGAAATCATTACCCTCTGACTTCAAAAACCGTAGAGGAGTTGAGGCAAGAAAATCAAGTACATTGGGTATAATCTAGGTCTTGTAAATGATGTATCGATGAACTTTAAAGTTTTGGCTTAGATGTGAAGTATCTTTGTCTTGGAATAGCACAAAAATACCCGTGAGAAGTGCTGATTACATTCAACCTTTAAACTCTCTGGCTAACTTACAACTCGTATTCTGTAGGCTATTGTCGTGATCACATGGTGAAGTTAAAACTGATATATAAACTTGAAAACTGAAGTAAAATTCTTTAATTTTGTATGAATTTGCACTATTGTTTTAATTGAAAGAACGGTGCAAAGGAAAATCTCTTAGTACCTTATTCTCAACATCAAAAGTATAAAAAGTACAAACACTCTTGAAATTATCCACATTCGACATCTGCGTGTGACAGGGAGTACTAAACTAATCCTTTACGTGATAGTTATCCAGGTCTTCATCCAACCACCCTTGATTTTTGGAACTAGATATCAAGTTCTTAATCATAACTGTATACGTTCAAGCATGTATCAATCGATAGAAAAATAGAGAAAGTCTCGATGATGAAATATTAGACGACTTTGAAAATCCGATCCTTCATTCGGAAATAGGGGTATCAAATTACTTAGTTGCTAACTTGTCATCGTAATCTGAATCTCTAGCGTTTTGACATTTAATGTGAATCTTTTCAGGATCTTTTAGCATTAAGTGCTTGTGCATTGAGCCATTCTGGTGTATTTTTTTGATTTGTCGTGCATGATCTATTCCCAATTCAGTCACATGCCAAAGTCGTTACATGCCCCACCTTGATGCGCGGATTGACATATTCATTGAGAAAACAGACTGCATATTTCGCTTGAAATCTACACATTTCGCTTGGTTTAAGGAAATTACACATTTCGCTTGGTTTAAGAAACCATTGTTTCTTGGATTACATATTCCGCTTGGATTACATATTCCTCTTCATTCAAACCTGCATATTCCGCTTCATTCATACAGAAAGTCAACTTCGAGCAAAACACGTATTTTTCCAATAAAATCACCAAAAACACATCCTTTTTGACTTTAAACCTTGATTTTTCTTGCACAACTAGTTACCTTAGGCCTAGATCTTGCTTAAAAACATAAACATAAACACTTTTAAGCACAATAATCCGGGTTTGACTTTTTGAACCAAGAACCAAAAGTAACTATAAATCACGATCTAAACACCATGATATGGTTGCAACATAACCTGTTGAACAAGTATAACAAGGAAAGAGGATGATTAACAAACCAATAAGCCAAAACCCATTTGAAGCCGTGGGATTTTTGACAAAATAAGCCACGAATTTTAGCTTATTTAACCACACGAATCAGTGAGTAACCAACACGGATTCCCCCTATGCTCTGGTGCCAAATGATAACATTAGATTCACCCTTATAACAACGGATCCGGAGGCTTGGTAAAATGGAAAAGAAAAGTAGCCATTGAATTAGAGAGAAAAGGAAAAGGATGGAAGATGTGTGTTTTTGTAGAGAGAAAACACACACTTTCACACTTTACAAAAGTGAGCTTCACCCCTCCATGGAAGTATGGAGGGGGTATTTATAGTCCCGGTCACGACTAACTAAACTAACCCGACACGACTATAAATGATAAATGTAATTCCGGATTAGTCACCATATTTTAGGGCTAACAACTTTGATGTTTGAAAACAAAGATAATGAATGCAAATTTCTTAAAGCTTGCCTCTGCACTTCAATGTTAAACATGTTCCCAGGTAGAAGCTGTAAAATTACATTAAGGGGGTGTTTGGTTAAGCTTAACAACAAACCTTATTGCTTTAACAAATAGCACATTCTAATAGCAGCCATGTTTTTGTTATTCAGTAAGCCACAATGCTCAGTAAGTGTTTTAATAATACAATAAGCTTATAAGCACCTAAAATAATCTTAGCCAAAAGAACAACATGTTTTAGCATATAATAATATTCTGCTGATAATGCTGGAAAGTAAATGTAGATTAAAATGACACCCAGAAAAAGAAAAAAATAAAAAACCGAGCAAAGTAATTACCTCCATAGTTTACCGAGTTGTGGACATATGTCCGTCTTGATCCATTCCACGTTGTAAGAGCAGTCATATGATATCAAAAATAACACTATAACAAAACTTATGATAAGCGCAACATTATCACAAAGAAGAAAATACAACGCAATATATATTGCAAATTATTTTAAGGGTTTAGTAACATTTGGTGTGTCTGGTGCTTCATTATGTGAACTTTAGCGATAAGACGAACCTTCCTTCTTATTTTGCAACTGAAAATACCAACAGAAGAAACCAATTAATAAGTCGAGAGGGTAATGAGCAACAGTTGAGCTCAAAATTTTATCTTAATATTTAGTATCAAAAAGTACATAATTATTGACACATTGACGAACGACCAACCTCATTGAACATGTCCACAAGACCACATAGTAAGGCTTTCCTCAAAAATATTTCATACGAATTCTCAAAAATCTCTTCTTTGTCATATTTACAACAAATTGTTCAGAACATTTTCCTTTAAAATAGCATTCGCCAACACCATTATATCTTTCCCTTTATATCAGCCATTTTAATCATTGTGGTTATCAAACCCTTCATTTCTTTCTTTACCCACGAATTAATTACTTTAACTGCTTCATTGAGCTTACCTGTAAACCAATATTGACTACTCAGACTGAGTTTATTAACTATAACAATTCATAGAAAGAAAGCTAAGCACCAGATATAAATTTGCCGTGTCTTTAAAGTCCATATATTTCGCTTCTGTTTTTTAACCATTTTGAAGACCTTTTTAGTAAGAGGATACAACAGGTCTTTCTTTCTTTTCAAACCAAACACTATTGACTCAGATGAATTCAAGACCATTGTTCCGCTTCGATGCTTCAATGTCTAAAGAACCCTAAAAATTGTTTCAAAGTTTCGCCTTCGGATCCAACAGACAGCACACCCAATATGATATCAAGTGACAACGTGAACATACAAAATTTCATTCCTTGAAAACATATTGAGCATCATCTTGTAATGTTTTGGTCACAACCTGTTATGTAGCCTCTTAAAATATCCACAATAATTAAAAATGTAAAGTAAAAAATAGATAAAACTTACAGTTGTGGTGTTGGCTGATATTGTAGCTGCAAGGGGAACTTTTTTATGCTTCTTTTCTGATTGAGTGCATTGCTCGTCAATGGTGACGGCTCGCTTGAATAACTTTAAAATTAGCTCAAATCATGTATAAATACTTTATTACCTAAATCAATCTTTGGTGGGCGATTACTTATTTAATAATATATTACATTTTTGGAATATCTATCCATAACATCAAGCATAAGCTTCTGTATGCACTGCATGCTATGCAGTTAATCTCGGCGAGATCTCGGCGATATCTCGTCGAGATCTCGGCGATATTGGACGAGATTTTGCCGAGATTTTGATATCGGATCTCGGTGAGATAAAGAAAATCTCGTTTTTGGACTTTTTTTTCTTTTTTCTGGCAGCCCACTTTTATTTTGGCATCCCACTTTTTCTTAAAACCTACTTACAACACTTCTTTTTTCTTGATAAGCAGAGCCACCAAAACCTAAAACCTAATTAAAACCTAATTAGAATAGAACACAGGTCAATTCCCTTATTTTGTCTTTCTATTTTCTAACAGGTAAATACAACTTCTTGACTTTATTACTTGTGAATTAGCTATTCATTTGTTCAAGTATGGAAGGTTAATCTTCCCATGCTTCAGTAAATCCGAACAGCAATGCTAATACTTCATCGGATGCTGGTACCGGTATAAAATGTACGAATGGGGATATGGCTTGGGAATGGGGGGTTTAGAAAGATCCCATAAAAAAGGAAATATTTGGTGTACACTTTGTGACAAGAAAATGTCTGGAGGGATCACAAGGTTAAAACAACACCTTACTCATACAAAAAGAGATGTAATAGGTTGTTCTAAGGTGACAACATATATAACAAAGAGAGTTCTTGCATCAATGCAAGAAAAGGAAAAGATAACAAAGAAAAAAAAGAGAAATATAGAAATCCTAAGGTCAGAAAATACGATAGATTTATCAGAAGACGAGGATGTGGACGATGAGGTACAAGTTAGGGGGAATGAAAGTAAGAAACGAAAGTCCGTAGGTGCAATGCTCGCGGTTCTCTTGATTACATCCTTAAGATTGATCATGGAAAAACAAAACAAAGTACATTGGATATAAACAATCCAATAAAACAAAACTTGAAAATGGTTGCTTGGAAAAAGATTGCAACTTGGGCTTATACAGTTGGCTTACCTTTCAATGCCGTACGTGATGAGAGCTTTCAAGATATGATTTATGCCATTGGAGAATATGGAAGAGGTATGTCTGCTCCAAGTTATCATAATCTTCGTGTAACATTGCTGAAAGATGCTTTAGAAGATACGAAAAAATTTGTAGATTCGTTTAGGCCGCAATGGCAGAAATATGGATGTAGCATTATGTCTAATTTTTGGACAGATAGGAAAGGAAGGTGTTTGATAAACTTTTTACTCTGGCATGATATTTCTAAAGTCAATTGATGCATCAGAGCATGTAAAGGATGCTCAATTAATTGTGAAGATGATTAATGAAGTGATTGAAGATGTTGGAGAAGAAAACATACTGCAGGTAATGGTAGTTTCAGTTTCTTGATGATTTCATGTTTTTATTACTTTTTCAACTTTTATCCATATTATTTAATTAAATTCCTTTTTTCTTATAGTTTATTACTGACAACGGATCAAACGTTAAAGCTGCGGGAGCGATTTTAGAAGAACAACATCCTAAGTTATTTTGGACACCATGTGTAGCACACTGTGTGAACCTCGTGATAGGAGATATCGGGGAGAAAATACCAAAAACAAAGAGTGCTTTAAGTGATGCAAGGGCAGTCGTGGTTTACATTTATAACCACACAAGGATTTTAAATATGATGCGGAAGTTAACAAAGAATAAGGAGTTGCACAGGTCTTGTGTAACTAGGTTTGCAACTCAGTTTTATACTTTAAAGAATGTGCATGAGAATCAACATCATCTACAGGCGTTATTTGTGTCGGAACAATGGACCAAAAGTGACTTTGCAAAGAAAGCAGTAGGAAAGAGAGTCGAGAGAATAGTTGCAAAACAAGAATTTTAGGACAATGTTTATCTAGCTTGTCAAGTACTTGCTGTTTTGGCCGATTTGGTTCGGTTGGTTGATACGGAAGAGAAGCCGTGCATGGGTTATATCTACGACGCGATGAGTAGAGCGAAAGATCAAATAAGCAAAAATCTAAAAGGTGGGTCGAATGAGAGACTAGTCAGTAGAGTTTGGTCTATGATTCAGACAAGGTGGACCGACCAATTCCATCATCCTTTACATGCAGTTGGATGTTTCCTTAACCCTGCTATTTTTCATGGAGAAAATTCAAAGGTTGTTACCAATAAAGAGATTTTGACAGATCTTTATGTTGTCATTGACCGTCTTGTTCCCGATCCAGATGAAAATGATTCTGTGAGGGAAGAGTTGAATATGTACATTGATTCTAGGGGCTAATTTGGATCTGATTTCGCTAAAAGGACTAGAACAAAATTTGCACCATATATATGGTGGCGTTCTTATGGGATCAATACACCTTTGCTCCAAAGATTTTCTATCACGGTCTTTAGTCAAACTTGTAGTGCTTCACCTTGTGAACGCAATTGGAGTGCATTTGACAATTTACACTCGAAGAAAAGGAATTGTCTTTTGCAACAAAAGCTCAATGACCTCGTATTCATCCAATACAACACTAGGCTACGAAGGCGATTCGAGTCGATAAAAACCAACAAGTCTTTAGACCCTATCTTGTTGAGAGTCGTGGAGGAAGACACTGATGAGTGGACGATACCAACGGAGAATGAGCTTCAAGACTTTGTGAATGCAGGTGATGGTCTGCTTTGGTCTGATGTGAGAGAAGCGATGGGAGGAAAATGTAGACATCAGACCAAGTACAAGAAGTAAAAGGGAGCGTTATAGAGATGACGATGATGAGATTAGTGTGGGCGGTGGCTTGGAGGAAGAAGTGAATGCTTTAGACGATGTTGATTCAGATGCTGAACCGTTAGACTGCAATTAAATTCAGTTTGACACTTTTATGCTATGTGTTTTGTTTAAGCTTTTATGATTTTAATTTAATTCCGTTTGACAATTTTATGCTATGTTTTATGTTTAATCTTTTATGATTTTAATATATATATTTAATATTCTTAGATAATATAAAAATTAATATCTCACCGCGATAACCGTTATTTCAAATCTCGGTCCTTGAACGATATTTGAAATCTGACCGAGATAACTGCATAGCTTTTAAATCTAAAACCCAAAGAAACCCTTCAAACCAAACGGGCCCTAAATCCAAATCCAATTCTAACCCTTTAGTAAACCAAACGGACCCTTAGTTTGTAACTTTTGAGCAAAAGTGTAATTTATAGCTTTAAACTTTTTTTTTCTTTTTCTCTGCACAATAGTTTTCGGACGTTTGGTGACCCGAGCAACATCCGAATCCCATTGACGGTCCGTAGCACATACATAACAAAACAATCACAAAACACGCGCCACTGAATAATGGCGAGTGAAGACGATGCCGATTTCGTATTCTACGGAACACCAATCGAACGAGAAGAAGAGAAAATCAGTCGCAAGAGAAAATCAGTCGCTGAAGCTTCCGGTCAACTTCGTACCGTACCTGCTCATAAACAAGAGGTTCTTTTTTTTTCTTTTCTTAATTTAGTACTAATTTCTTTGCTTAGGTTATGCTAGTTTATATACCTTCATTCATTCATTCATTACGTTAGGGTTTATTATGCTTTTTGTTTGTTCCTGTTCATTAAACTCGATATCAAATTTAACATTAATAATCTACTGTTCAAATTTTGCACAAACTATGCTACACAAGTATGTTTTCATTTTTTGTGCATACAAGATGTGAATGAAAGCTATTTTTTCGTGCATACATTACACCTCCCCGCTCCGGCGGAATTGGGTATGTAACTAGTGGCGAAACCAGAAAATAGGTTGTGGGGGGGCAAATTTTTTTTTTTGACAATAGCAACAAAATGGAGAAGAAAAAACTAAGCTCGAAATGATAAATCGAGTATTGTTACTTAAAGATGAATGACTTATTGGGTTTTAGAGTGTTGAATGTTGGGTTTCAGTATGTGAGTGGGGGGCAATTTGAGTTTTTTTGTGGAGGTCACTTTCGAAAAAAGGTCAAAATTAAAAAAAAATTACACTAAAATCTCATCCTTTTCGATTAGTCATGGAGGGCACCTGCCCCCATACTATAACCATGCATCCGTCCCTGTATGTAACTATGTATGTTGTTGTTGTTGATTGGTAGACGGTGCATCGCTATGTGTGTGTATTTTTTGTGTTAGTTTTGAAATAGGCTTGTCTATATTTATGTAAAATTTATAACATGTAAAAGCAATATGACTGTGAAATTGTGAAAACGAATAAATATATGACACAAGCTACAGGAATAGGAGTATGTACTAATATCCGATGAATTTGATATATCGATTTCAGAATTTCATGAATGGGCAAGCCTAAAGTAGAAATATGTCATGTAGTATAGGAATGGAGACTTTGTTTTATGTCATGGAAACTAACTATATGTCATGTGCGTTTCAGGTCCGAGATGAAGAAGGGAGAAGAAGGTTTCATGGGGCATTTAGTGGAGGGTTTTCTGCTGGTTACTTTAATACCGTTGGCTCTAAAGAAGGTACATGCTCGAAAACAATCAACTTTGTTTGAATATGGTTTAAGGTTTTTGCGAAGGTGGTTCTTACTTGACTCAAAACAATTTTGCAGGATGGACTCCACAAACATTTACGTCATCAAGGAAGAAACGAGCTGAAATTATACAGCAAGACGTTTCAACTTATTTGGATGAGGATGAGAAAGCTGTATGTGTTTCTGTGCTTTTATTTTCCTGGGCGTTATAGTACTTAATAATGGCCCTTTTGCGCTGTAATATTATATAAATTTTCTAAAAGGACCTACAAGTATATTGCATGCTTAGATGATAGTATGAAGTGCCATTAATTTGTTGATGACCATGTAATTAAGCTGCAATAGAAATTACTGGTATATTCATTGAGGTATGTGTATATGGTGTTTTTATAATGTAGGAAATGGTTGGGAATTCTTTGGGGACGTCTACGCAGTTCGACACTTTTGGAAATACTGCAGCGGAAATAGCCAGGCGCCAGTTTGAGAAGGAACAAAATCAGAGGTATAATTAATATCTTGCCACAAACATTTGCTTGGTTTTGAA
>BQNB010124071.1:1611-19995 GCA_026074375.1 Tanacetum coccineum
AAAATAATGTAAGCATTGGTATAAGGTTTTCTCCGCCGAAAGGGAGCTTGTTGATTAGTGAAGTAACTCTCGAGTTGGATACTCGGGGAGTGAAGTACGGCGAAGAGGAGCTTCGTGACCGAACCACTATAAATCACCGTGTCGCTTTACATTTTCTTTTACCTTTCGCGTTACATATTTCTTTAGTTTTACCACTTTACTTTTATACTTGCATTGTGCTATGATTGTATGAATGGTTGTGTATATATTGTTAGTTAAGGTTGTGTACTACTTTGTTGTTAATATTGTGGTTGAGTTTATATTATTAAGATATGTGTTAGTTGTTGTAAAACCTATTATCGACACTTCTCATATTACATCTAACTTGATTCGTGATTTAATACTAAAGATTTAAAGTTTTTAAATAGAAACGTATTCACCCCTCCTTTACGGTTTCCATAAAATCCACTAATGACATGTTGGAGTCAAGATTGACATGAGCTTCATTAGTTGTTGAATATGGTTCTTAAGGTCATGTGAACCAATATGGATGTGTTTTGAAGTCAAAACATTATAAAAACAATATTCTTGAGAGGTTTAATGTGGGGAATTCCGGCCTAGCTAGAATCCAATGACATCATTTTAATTTACTTAAAATAGAGGTAAAGGTGTTGCCTATTTTAAATACTCAAAAAATATTGGGCAATGTATGTGTTTAATGACGTGCGTCTGACCTGACTTCGAACTTATAGTCAGGTTAATTAGATATACCATTAATTCAAGTAAGGACTGTAGAAACTGTGGGGGAGGGGGTAAATACGTTTCCTTTTAAAAATTATGGCTAGTCATCAAATGGCATCCTCTGTCGGCGGTCCCATAAATATATGGAGGCCGCCTGATTTATAGGGACCGCCTTCGGAAGAGGTTTTTGGACTAGATTATTTGTATCAAATCACCAATCAAGTTTGACGCAATATGAGAGGTGTCAAAACTAGATTTACAATAACTAGGGCTTATTCTGCCAATATATCCACACTCACGATGTTTACTACAAAGAACTACACAACCAGGGCTAAAACAACATACACAAAGAACTAAAAAGAACTACACACTCACGATATATCCACACTCATGATGTTTACTACAAAGAACTACACAACCATGGCTAAAACAACATACATAAAAATTCACACAATCATAAGCACAAAGCAAGTGTAACAGTAAGGCGATAAATGTAAAGACATAAGTAAAGAGAAAGGTAAAAGAAAATGCAAATCGGACACGGTGATTTATAGTGGTTCTGTCACGAAGCTCCTCTTCGCCCTACTCCACTCCCCGAGTATCCAACTCAAGAGTTACTTCACTAATAAACAAGCTCACTTTAGGCGGAGAAAACCTTATAACGTTGCTTACATTATTTTCCGACACTAAGCTAGATGTCGAGTTCTTCTTCGGGTATAACCAAACCCATTATGTTTTATGGCCCAACATAACAAACCTTGTGTTTTATGGCCTAAACACATAAACCGCGTCGCTTACATTATTTTCCGACACTAAGCTAAATGTCGAGTCCTAATCTTAGCTAGAACCAATCTACCACTTCACCAATGTATTTTAAGGCCTAAAATACTAACCAACCCACAATCAACTCATCCAAATATATACATCATTTGGATCTACACACTACTAAAAATTGGAAGACATTGACTCGATCTATATGTAACAAATGTTACAAATGGACTAACTAGACTACATAACTTCAGATCTTGAAGATGACCGAAGTTCTTCTCTTGCACATGAGGGAAGAAGGAAAGGATAGAAGATTGGATCACATTTAAACAAGATTAAACAAGTTAAATGATCAAAGAATTTAGAGAGATTTAGTGAGATATAGAGAAAGAAATAACTAAAAGAAATTTGTGCAAAAGGTTGTAAAAATAGTTAGAAGTGACTCACTATTTATAGGAGCTGAAAAACTGCTTTCTGAAAGTGGCGGTCCCCAGATATATTAGGGGGCCGCCAGGGACCACCGTATATTTACGAGGGCGAAACCGACAGACGCTTATGTTTTTGTCTTTTTGTGGTGAAATAATTATCTGGTGAAGATCTATCATGTTTTGGGGAAAAGGACCAGATTTGAATTTTGAAATAATTACCACATAAAACATTTCTTTATAATTTAAAAATAATTTATCTAATTGATTTTTGAAAAATTGTTTTGTCACATTTATAAAAATGTAAAGTTTTAAGACAAAAACTTATTTCTTTGATCATCCTACAAGTTTAATGTTTGTTTATACATACCTTAGGTGATTTACTTCGGGTGCAAACAAACGTCGGTGTTGATGCAGACTTGAGACGTCGAGAGATGTTGCTGCATCTATGCATTGATGATTTATGATTACGAGTAACTTGCGCACTTTACGTTATGTATTACAAGTTACATGTTTGTCATCACCAAAACATAAAGAGATCGTATAGATTAAATATCGTAATATTTGCACTAACAATCTCCCCCTTTTTGATGATGACAAACTACGTAAACTATAACACATAGTAAAGTTTAAAAGTTACTCTTTTACACTCCCTTCTCCCCCTTTTGTCGAAGCAAAAAGGTATTATGTGGATAATGGTTGGAGCATATAGGTTGGAGGTTTGAGAAGAAGACATGAGAAGAGGGTACGTGCTCCGGATATATACGTTGGAGGAATGAGAAGAATGTATGTGCTCCGAGTATATAGGTTTGAGGTATGAGAAATAAAGGTGAATGTGATTGTATGTTTCTTGGATAGTTTAGAAAAGGTCATGAGAGATGAGAAGTAGGCAAGAGAATAAGGTAGGTCCTTTGAGTGTATAGGTTGAAGAAATAAGGAGAGGGTAGGTGCTCCAAGTATATAGGTTAGAGGAATGAGAAGTAAGGTTGAGGCGGTTTTGTGTTTCTTGGGTAATTTAAAGACGGTCATAATTGATGAGAAGAAGACATGAAAAGAAAGTAGGTACTCCATATATATAACTTGAAGGTATGAGAAGAAGACCTTAAGGTTGAGGGTGATTTGAAGTGGAGGAGGTGAAGTATTTAGAGTTTGAATGAACCCTTCATCTTATTTGACAATCCTCAGTCCTGTCTTCCTATAAAGGTGATCTTGCATCATCCTAGTGAAGTCTTCTATCATCACGTTTTAACCAACTCCATGCTATTTACCCACATATCTCTGAGCTCCCCCTTGCTCATTGCATCCCCATGATAGTTTCATTTCTTGTATTTAGACTCTAGCGGATCCATGGATCAAATAAATTACCATTGAAACTCAACACATTCGATGAATGCAATTTAAATGAGTAGGATGCTTGTAAGTGCTCCCCCTTGGTGTATGATCCCCTTGTCTGGGGCACCAAGGAATCAAGATATAGATGTGATACAAAACAAAGTTAGTAGACAAGTGCACATATACATATATCAAAACATTAGCAGGGAACTAGACATGCACTTTTAGGTTTAGTATTTTAGAGTATGACACTTTGAAATAGAATTAGAAACTAGACACATGCAATCGTTATTTTAAAGTCAACAACCTAAATGATTAAAATAATAAGACTCGTGGCGTATATTTAATGACTAGGATTCGACTAAATTTTTAATAAACAAGAATGGGAATCATTTATTGGTTGACACACAAATATTATGAGGATGTCCTTTTAAAGAGAGACGAATGACACTTAATATCTTGGCGAGACATGCCAAAATCTATACTTTAAAAGGATAAAAAGAAAGATAAGATAAGGATGGAGACGATATGCTCTTAGATGAGAATGAAAAAGATTCCATAGAGCTAAAAAGTATGGAAGGATGAGTGAGACTAAAGGAGGAAGGTGTTGACAAGAGGTTGTCATAAATGATAGATATATCATTTGTACTAACAATTGATGTGCATGAGACCCTATCGAGACAAAGGTGGAAGATTGGGAATTCAAAGGTTTGTTTGGTGTTTTGTTGGTTGACAATGTTGAGGAATAAAGGTGGGTATGTAAAATGAGGTGGTAGTTCTTTCATAGTGGAAGAATAATGAGAGACTCAACAATGTGGTGACACAATAACACTTGAAGATTGAATATCTTCTTTATGTTCTTCACTTTCTAGAAAGTGGAAAGTTTAGCGAAGGAGTGACATTCGCATTTCGCAAATTACTTAAATATTTTGGATGGAATAATTAAGTTGTCAAGAGATATAGGAGGAATTTTAATAGTAATAAGACTATTAAAATAGAGAATAAACGTTTAGAGGTGAGAAGAAATGTTAGAGATGAGGAGACTTATTAGAAGTGAACAAGGAACGTTTAGGAGTGAAAAGAAACGTTCAGAAGAGAAGAGACAATTAGAATTGAGAAAAGACGTATACGAGATGTAAGGACCAAGATGTGAGGGGATTTGTGAGTATGACGATTGTAAGAATTGTGTTTGAGAATGAGACGCATTTCATGATGAAATTCACTTGACTATTAACAATATAAGCAATGGTGTTTATGAGTGTTGGGATAGATAAGACGCATTTCATTATGAAATTCACTTGACTACTAACAACATAAGAATGATGCTATGGAGAGTTAGGATGATGAGGATGACCCATTGATCTATAGAGAGATATTGGGTATAGGTTTGGGTGTGGAGTAGACGTCAACTCGTAGCAAAAAAGAGGAAGTATTAGGTTATGGAATAAGAAAAAAAATGAATGGTATTACAAGCTACTGCTGGCGGTCCCAGATATATCTGGGGGCCGCCAAAATAGATCTGGGGGCTCCTGGACCGTCAACAGGAGGGATGTTTAGGCAATTGATGAATTTTTTTCAAAAAGAGTGACATTTTAATTGGCATTTTGCTAATTAAAAATACTTAAAGTACTTCGGATGAAGTAGTTAAGTTGTCACGACACAGAATGGAACACGGACTAGAATCGAAACTAGAAGAATTGAAGAGAACGATTTATGGAATGTGTTCCATTATTCCTAAACCTTGACGAATATAATTTAAGACTCCCGTGATGGGTAAGATAGATTGTCGGCGATGTTATTTCAGACACAACCTTTTCGATGAGATGTTTCCTTTGGACATTGTTCCGAAGGATAAAACTGGGTAAAAATAAAAAAAAAAAAAAACAAAAAATAAAAAAACCGAAATGGTGACGTATCTTCGGTGTGTTTCGTACGCGATAATAATAATAATAATAATAATAATAATAAAGAAAACAAATGAAGATAGAAACGACGAGCTTGACAATGTCAAGATGGATGGTGGTCTTCTCGAGTATTGTGAATGTTCATAAAACAATCATATGACGAGGTATAAGGTTATCTTAAAGGTGGTAGCGGAAATAGTAGAGGAAAGAGATTAGCCATCTTTAATGGTTGTAGAGGCGTCGGTTGTGCTCTATTCGTATCTTGAGTGAGAAGGAAGAGCTTTGCTCGAACGAAAAGAGTGTTTTCATCAAAGAGAAAGAATGTTTTCTTCGAAGAGAAAGAATGTTTTCGTCGAAGAGAAAGAATGTTTCGTAGAAGAGAAAGAATGTTTTCGTCAAAAAGAAAGAATGTTTTCGTCAAAGAGAAAGAATGTTTCGTCGAAGAGATAGAGTGTTTTCGTCGAAGAGAAAGAATATTTCATCGAAGAGAAAGAATGCTTTCATCGAAGAGAAAGAATGTTTTAGTTATGTTGTTTTACACGGGCTTGGAATATGATTTTTAGATATGACCTTTAACATTTGCGATTGCAAGTTAAAGATACTTGAATATTTCGGATGAAATATTCAAGTTGTCAAACCTACTTGGAGGAGCGTTAGATTAGTATCTAACCTTTTCTTGACGAAAGAGTGGATGATTTGGAAGAAAGGGAGATGATGATTAAGGGAAGGTGTGAATGAAGACTCAAGGAGATTTAAGACCATTCTACGACTCTTTTGACTTTTTAGATTTGTGACGCGGACGCGAAGGAAAATATTATAGTGTGAGAATATATATATATATATATATATATATATATATATATATATATATATATATATATATATATATACCTAGATGCATAAGATATATAGATATAATCATGCAAGTTTATCTAAGCATGCATCAACACAATAATCAACAAGATTAATGTGTAAGACTATATGACATTTAAATATTAATTGTCATACATTAAACTAACATAGTGTAGGTGCACAATTAACACGTAAGTTATGTAAAATGACGCATACAGAATGTGATAATTTTAAATGCAATCATCATGTAAAACATGTTAGCATTTAGCACTTAGGAGCATGTGTTATTTAGATAAACTAAGGAATATTTTATCTAAATTGCTAGAAAAAGGCAAACGCTTTTACAACAGACATGCATTCAATAGTTAAGCAAATAAACATTGAGCATTAAGATAAGCATGAAAGCATATAATTGCATTACATGAGAGCACATTATCATCATGAAACTTCAAAGCACATATGTGAGATGCAAGTAGTCTAGATTGACTAAGAAGAAACCTAATATCTACTTGCTTAGTGTGCACTCCTAATGAGATACAAAGTTTATCGATGTAGACTATCATTAGGCATATTTAGGAGGAGTCATTTAGTCAAATTAAGGAATGAATATGAGACTACACTAGTGGTGCTCAATTTAGGCTAAATACGACCATTTTTACTGGGTTATGAACACGAAACCCTACTTCACTTTGGAAGCATTTTAACCGTTAGGTCAAATTGAATTTCTAGTGCTATAGATTTTAGGGGGTAGTCATTCTCATGTTAGACAAAATAGAATTCCTATATTTTCCTAATGAAGTGTAGCAAAGATAAATTTGTATTATCTTTTCATAGAGGGCCTGTTAGCCCTAAAATATGGTGACTAATCCGGAATTACATTTATCATTTATAGTCGTGTCGGGTTAGTTTAGCTAGTCAAGCCCGAGACTATAAATACCCCCTCCATACTTCCATGGAGGGGTAGAAGTTCACACTTGTAAAAGTGTGTGTGTGTTTCTTTGTTTTCTCTCAACCACACACACTACTTCCCATCTCATTTCTTTTCTCTCTAATATAATGAATAAACATCTTTTTCATTTCACCATGCCTCCGGATCCGTTGTTCTAAGGGCGAATCTTATGTTATCAATTGGCACCAGAGCATAGGGGGGATCCGTGTTGTTAATCTACTGATTATGTGGTGAATAAGCTCAAAAATTCGTGGCTTATTTTGAAGAAAAAAGGCCACGGCTCAAAAAAAATTTGGGCTTATTGGGTTGTTAATCTTGTTCTTTCCTCGATCTACAAGTCAAACAGGTTAGATTGCTACCAAAATCATGGATTACTCAAGCATCTAGTTCGATTTATAAGCTTAAAAGGGTTGGTTTATTTATGTGTTCTAAGTGGTGGGTTGGTTCGTTTTTGATGATTCACGAAGATATGGTTGTTATTTCGTGTTTTATACTCTTCTAACCACTTAGTATTAAGCCCCTATTGCTTATTTGAGAAGCTAAAAAGCTTATTTGGATTGCTAGTGCTTAATTCGTTCTTGAGTTCTTCGTGGCGGTTTGAGTTTAATAATAATATAAAGGTGGCGGTTTGACAAAAGTAGGGGACAAGATCCGTGTTTTAAGGAAAAGTAGCCGGCGGTTTGACCAAGTCAAAGGCGGGTTGCTTAAAATAATCAAAATATTACCGGCGGTTTGTCCAATTATGGTGGCGGTTTGCCATATTTCTTGGCGGCGGTTTGCCAAGTTTCGCGGCGGTTTGATTAGGTACACGGCTGGTTGATTATTTTATGAGCAAAAAGAAATGTTACTCTGCCCAAATTTAAAATCCACGGCGGGTTGACTACACTTAGATATATATTTTATATTTTACTATATATTATATATATTTACGGTGTGAATCCAGCCGACCAGACCGCCAACAGGAGAGGGCTTGGTTTTTGACGAATTATGTGAAAGGAGTGACATTTTAATTTTAATTTCGCTAATTAAAAATACTTAAAGTACTTCAGACAAAGTAATTAAGTTGTCACGACATGGAATGGAACACGGACCAGAATCGAAACTAGAAGAAAAGAAGAGAACGATTTATGGAATGTGTTCCATAATTCCTAAACCTTGACGAAGATAATTTAACGATTTGCGCTTGAAGGGTAAAGAAAGAATGGCGGCGATGTTATCTTCAGACGTAACCTTTTCGATGGAGATGTTTCCTTTTCGACATTGTCCCGAAGGAAAGGGTGACGTATCTTCGGTGTGTTTCGTCCGCGAAAGAAAGAAATAAATAAAGAAGAAAACAAACAAAGATAGAGACGACGAGCTTGACAATGTCAAGACGGATGGTGGTTAGCGTACGATAAACTATACTCACAAAGTTATGTAGCTCTTATTGAGCATTGAGAATGTTCATAGAACAATCACATGACGAGGTATACGGTTGTCTTAAAGGTGGTAGCGAAAATAGTGGAGGATAGAGATTAGCCATCTCTATGGTTGAAGAGGCGTGGTTGATTGGGAAGGAAGAGGTGTGATTGAAAGACAAAGAGTGTTTTCGTCGAAGATAGATAATGTTTTCGTCGAAGAAAAAAAAATATTTTCATCGAAGAGAAAGAATGTTTTCATCGAAGAGAAAGAATGTTTCGTCGAAGAGAAAGAATGTTTTCGTCGAAGATAAAAAAATGTTTTTTTCGAAGAGAAAGAATGTTGCGTCGAAGAGAAAGAATGTTTCGTCGAAGAGAAAGAATACTTTCTTCGAAGGGAAAAGAATGTTTTCGTCGAAGAGAAAGAATGTTTTTGTCGAAGAGAAAAAATGTTGTCGTCGAAGAGAAAAGGAGAACGTTTTAACTTAAGTAGTTAAAAGGCTTAAATATGGATTTTCGGATATGACCTTTAACGTTTGTGATCGCAAGTTAAAGGTACTTGAATATTTCGGATTAGATTTGTATCTAACCTTCCCTTGACAAAAGAGTGGATCATTTAGAAAAAGGCGAGATGACGATTAAGGGAATGTGTGAGTGAAGACTCTAGGAGATTTAAGACCATTTTACGACTCTCTTTGACTTTTTATATCTGTGACACGGATGCAAATAAAATATTCTTGTGTGAGAAAATATATATACCTAGATGCATAAGACATATAGATACATGCATGCAAGTTTATCTAAGCATGCATTGACACAATAATCAATGAGATTAATGAGTAGAACTATATGACATTTAAACGTTAATTGTCATACATTAAGCTAACATAGTGTAGGTGGGAAATTAACACGTAAGTCATGTAAAGTGGCGCAAACAAAACATGATAGTTTTAAATGTAATTGTAATGCAAAACAAGTTAGCATTTAACATTTAGGAGCATGTGTTATTTAGATAAACTCAGAGATATTTTATCTAAATTGCTAGAAAAAGACAAACGCCTTTGCAATAGACATGCATTTAATAGCTAAGCAAATAAACGTTGAGAATCAAGATAATCATGAAGACATATAATTGCATTACATGAGAGCAAGTTATCATCTTGAAACTTTAAAGCACATATGTAAGGTGCATTATATCTAGATTGACTAAATAGAAGCCTAATTTCTACTGGCTTAGTGTTCACTCCTAATGATACAAAGTCTATCAATGTAAACTATCATTAGGCATATTTAGAAAGAACCATTTAATCAAATTAGAGAATGAATATGAGACTATCACTAGTGGTGCTCAATTCAAGCTAAACACGACTATTTTTACGGGTTATACCAAAAACCCAACTTCACCCTTGGAAGCAATTAAACCGTTAGGTCAA
Organism: Tanacetum coccineum; assembly: GCA_026074375.1. Classification (NCBI taxonomy): domain Eukaryota; kingdom Viridiplantae; phylum Streptophyta; class Magnoliopsida; order Asterales; family Asteraceae; genus Tanacetum; species Tanacetum coccineum. The sequence continues at coordinate 11,392 of BQNB010124071.1, forward strand.
ATTGAATTTATAGTGCTATAGATTCTCTAGTAGTCATTCTCATGTTAGACAAAATAGAATTCTTATATTTGCCTAATGAAGTGTAGCAAAGATAAAATTTGTATTATCTTTTCATAGAGCGCCTAACATGACTCAACTAATGTGATTTAATTCCAGTTCGCATAATCCTAATCAAGATGTGTGGAATTCTAAGGTTAAATGAGAGAGCAAGCAAGTTGTTGTAGGTATAAGAGAGAATGAGTCATCTAGGACCTAGGAGTATGCTGAAGAGTGACAATGTGTAATGCTTTATAATAAGAGTGTTCAAAGAATGCACCTTTCCATGTCTTTTATGAAAGAAATCCAATTAAGGTTATTTACCTTAATAGATCTTGTAAATGTTTCTTTGTATAAATAATGATGATTTACTAAAGGTTAGTTACATGTATGTTAGACTTTTAAGCAAGTAATTCACAAGAGGATGATGGTTTAAATTTAATGCCATACGGCGGATTTACCCAAACCAAAGATAATTCTAAGACGAAGGATCCAACGATCCGTAGAGGTGCCAAATTTGGACAAGGATCATTTTCTTATTATTTGGGAGATGATGTTGACATTAGGTTATTAGGAGAAGCTTATATAAGTTATAAGAGTTCTCAATTTGAGTTTTTGAAAATGACATCCAAGTCTTGCTCATCAAGTTGGAGTACTTGTGAGTTTCCCGAAGGAAATTTATAAGTCGTCAATCCTACTCAGAGTGTGTTAAGTTTAACCTGTATAATTTGACCATAGCTAATAACAAAAACATTTGAACACTTTAAACTCAATGAGACATCTTCATTGCAAGTGTGAGTTGCAATTTGATGACTAATCTTGTTGTCTTACAATCAACTTGGTGATTTCATGTAATAACTGAGGATGGTTAAACATGTAGACTCGGAAAAATATCTATGGTCATTTGATTGATATTTCCGTGATCTAGATAAATTATAATCTCGATTTCATGTTCATATTCCAAATTTGTAATTAGATTGAATGATGAGATTGATTATCGTTTGAATAATAATCATCTTCATATTCGAAATCTTCTTACAATTACTTATTAAAAGAAAGCATGATAATGGTTTGTGGAATATGTTCAATTCTTTCTAGTCCTAACCTTAGATGGTTAAAGGGTTCTCATTTTGTGAAGAATAAATATTATGCTTATTTGGTAGAGTAAGAGAAAGTTTAAATGAGAAGAGAGTTTGAGTTTTGAGTTGTTCTTTTGAATTGTTTGAGCAAAGTTAAATATGTTGTGCATTTAATCATGTTTGGCTTTGCGGACATGACGACTTTACCAAGTGCATTGCACGTTAAATTACTTGAATATTTTGGATAAAACATTCAAGATCGCAAACCCTACTTCATTGTGTATTTTTATCATATTATTTTTGCCAAAAATTTGGAACAAAACTATTGGACAAGTAGACTCAATATAACATCATTTACACAAGTGTGAGTTATGATCCGATGTATATTCTTTTTGTCCTGGAAAAGAATGTCGTTATTCTCATATCAATCGAGTGTGATTGAATATGTAGGTTTAAGATAATATCACTTGTTACATTTTGATATCATCTTAAAGCTAGACAAATAAGAATCCGATTTCTTGTCCATACTCGAAAACTTGTTAATTATATTCAATAATAATATCAATCATAATTTTGTGAATATAAATCGATAATATATTCCGAAATCTTTCTTGACCCTCCTCAAACACATCTTTATTTTAAGCGAACAAATAAAGAATTTTATAGTGTGTCTATTAATCCTAACACTAGTTGTAATTGGATGTTGAAGAATAATGACAAGTTAATTTCCCTTACTTCAAGAGACTGTCAAAATAATTTGGCTTGTGCGAAAAAAACACACTATTGTTGATATGTATAGTATGCATAGTTTTTGGCATTTTATGAGTATATAAATGAGTTTCCTAACAATTCTTATACAACACACATCTTTTGTAAAATACTATATGTTTATAAAAAAGAATATAATTATGTGGGTGTGTTAGAACAATGCAGGCACAAGCAAAGTTTAAAAATATATTTTTTTACTTAATTACTAATATATTAATACAATCTTTTCTTTTGTTTAACCAACCTAAAGTCAAACTAAAACGCTAAATATGAAAAGATTAAGCCATCTTGTTGCAAGAGAGTTAATGTGTTGGAAATATTTTGAGACGGGTTTTTAAACTGTATCTTAAGACAATATTTTCCAACCTAAACCTAACTGACACATATTAGGACTATAATTTCTAAGTTGGGTTACTACTCTTAAAATGATTTACAATATTTTATGTAACATTTGTAAAATAAAGCTAGCTATGCTATATGTAATGCACCAATAACTTCGCAACTTTGACGCAAAAAGATCTAGCATAACTCCAATTAGGCATGATTCGGAAAACAAGTAACAAACACCCTAGCATACATGGAGAAACGTGGTTTGATAAATAAGTAGCTCAATTAACAAATAGAATTATTACTTATTAATATCTATTAACAAAATTAAAACACAAGTAAACACACATAATCATCTAGCATACACATAAAGATATTCGTCGTTGTTTTGTGTATTAGATACAACGTTGTATACTTAGCTTGATTTTATTTGAAAATAAAATAGTTTCCTCCCCATTTCAAAAGTTAATCAAGATGAATGTTTTGAAAAGATAAATACAACTCATTTTTCAAAGATACATCGACTAAGTAAATAAGAATCCGGTTTCTTGTCCATACTCGAAAATTTGTCAATTAGATTCGATAATAATATCAATCATAGTTTGAATAATGAGTTGACATATATTCGAAATCTTTCTTGACCCTCACGAACACTCTTTTTAAAGAAAACAAATAAAGATTTTCATAGTGTGTTCCATGAATCCTAAGATTTGTTGTAAGGTGAAATTAATGAATAATGACAAGTTAATTTCTTAGTTCAAAATTGTCATATATTTTGCTTGTGCAAAAAACTATTTGTTGTTATGAATAGTATGCATAGTTATTGACATTTTATAATTATATAAATGATTTTCCTAATCATTTTTATACAATACACAACTTTTGTAAAATACTATAAGTTTATAAAAAGAATATAATTATATGTGTGTGTTTGAACAATGCAAGCACAAGCAAAGTTTAAAAATACATTTTCTTTTACTTAAATAATAATGTATTAATATGATCTTTTCTTTTGTTTAACCAACCCAAGGTCAAACAAGAAAAGACAATGAAAAGATTTAGACAACTTGTTAGAAACGAGTTAACGTGTTGGAAATATTTTGGTGACGGGTTTTAACGAGTGATCTTATGATAATATTTGTACAACATTCTTGACACACTATTGGACTCTAATTCCTAAGTAGGTTACTATACTCAAAATGATTACAAGATGTTTATGCGACATTTGTAAATATATCTATCTATGCCTATATGCAACGCACAAACACTTTCGCAACCTAACACAAGAGATCTAGCGTAATTTCTATTAGGCATAATCCGAAAAACTAGTAACATACAAATAGCATACATGGCACACGGTTAAGATATATAATTAGCTCAATTATAAATAGTAATGATTACTTATTAATATCTATTAACAAAGTTAAAACACAAGTTTGATGCAATATAAGAAGTGTCGAAACTAGATTTACAATAACTAGAGCATATTCTGCCAATATATCCACACTCACGATGTTTACTACAAAGAACTACACAACCATGGCTAAAACATCATACACAACAATTCACACAATCATAAGCACAAAGCAAGTGTAACAGTAAGGCGATAAATGTAAAGACATAAGTAAAGAGAAAGGTAAAAGAAAATGCAAACTGGACACGGTGATTGGTTCGGTCACGAAGCTCCTCTTCGCCCTACTCCACTCCCTGAGTATCTAACTCAAGAGTTACTTCACTAATCAATAAGCTCACTTTTGGCGGGGAAAACCTTATAACGTTGCTTACATTATTTTCCGACAATAAGCTAGATGTCAAGTTCTTCTTCGGGTACAACCAAACCTGTTATGTTTTGTGGCCCAGCATAACAAACCTTGTGTTTTATGGCCTAAACACATAAACCATGTCGCTTACATTATTTTCTGAAACTAAGCTAAATGTCGAGTCCTAAACTTAGCTAGAACCAATCTACCACTTCACCAATGTATTTTAAGGCCTAAAATACTAACCAACCCACAATCAACCCTTCCGAATATACACACCATTCGGATCTACACACTACTAAAGATTGGAAGATATGGACTCGATCTATATGTAACAAATGTTACAAATGGACTAACTAGACTACATAACTTCACATCTTGACGATGACCGAAGTTCTTCTCTTGCACATGAGGGAAGAAAGAAAGGATAGAAGATTGGATCACATTTAAACAAGATTAAACAAGTTAAATGATCAAAGAATTTAGTGATATCTAGAGAGAGAGAACTGAAAGAAATATGTGCAAGAGGTTGTAAAAATAGATGGAAGTGACCCACTATTTATAGGAGCTAAAAATAACTGTCTAAAAGTGGCGGCCCCCATATATATTAGGGGGCCGCCGGGGACCGCCGTATATTTACGGAGACCACCCCGATAGATGCTCTTATTTTTGTCTTTTTATGGTGAAATAATTATCTGGTGAAGATCTAACCTGTTTTGAGGGGAAAAGGACCAGATTTGAATTTTGAAATAATTACCACATAAAATATTTCTTTATAATTCAAAAATAATTTGTCTAATTGATTTTTGAAATTTTTTTGTTACATTTATAAAAATGTAAAGTTTTAAGACAAAAACTTATTTCTTTGATCATCCTATAAGTTTAATGTTTGTTTGTACATACCTTATGTGATTTACATTGGGTGCAAACAAACGTCGGTGTTGATGCAGACTTGAGACGTCGAGAGATGTTGATGTATGTATGCATTGATGATTTGTGATTACGAGTAACTTGCGCACTTTACGTTATGTATTGCAAGTTACATGTTTGTCATCACCAAAACATAAAGAGATCGTATAGATTAAATATCGTAATATTTGCACTAACAGGGACCATTTGAATAAGTATTACATGAGTACTATCATTGCATTATGGAAGATATCCAACTGCTATCAAATGATAGAGTAATGCAAATACAGATTCTTATATATGTAAAAATCTAGATCTACTAGAGCGGATGTATTTACTGTAAGTGGAAGCTATGTCTTAGAAATCTTGAAAGTATTTCAAACAGACGCTTATAGCTAAATCTATGATGAAATATGAATTTATCATTTAAGATAAATGTATAGAATATGCGGGATATTTATGTTAATTTGTAAAGGACATACCAAGATGGCTTAAATCGATAACGGCCATGTTTATAAAGTGGAATAGTCAATAGAATTTTAACAGAGCTCATATCACAAGGTAAAACGGCAAGTCGAGACATATTCATCATAGACGGTGATTGGTATGACAACTACTCTCAAATAGAGTTATCACGATTGACTACGTAAAGTCAATGGATAACATCACGGATCTGCTTACGAAAGGCTTAAGCAGAGAGTTAGTTAGAGAGTCGTCTAAAGGAATATGACTAAAGCCCTTAAAGGAATGAGTTTCTATGAAGGAAAACCTAACCCAGTTGACTGGATATCCCAAGATTTGGGTTCAATAGAACAACCTAATCATAGAAATACGGGGGAAGTCACGTCAATATGGGGTGTTACTTAAAATTGTAAGATCCTATTCCATTCCTATAACAAATGTGACTTGTTGAGAGGTTAAACATATGGCTTTAATGATTCAAGATGATATCACAAAGCATAATGATTCAAGATGAAATCGTAAAACATATGTTTTTAACGATTCAGGATGAGATCACCTATGTGAGAGAGAAGTGGGGTCACTTCGAATGGAATTGTAGGGGGCGCAAATCCTAAGAGCTTTTGCAGAACCAGACTAGTGTTCATGATCATAACGAGCATGACTATGAGGACTTGACAAGGTCAATGAGAGTCGTGTGTAAGTGTGTATTGTCGTCTACATAAACGGAGGTTGAGTTCAAGGACATCGCGTCTACTCACATCTAGGAGGCTAAGTGCATCTCATAAGGGAAGGTTCAAAGGGTCACACCTACCTATCCTTTGCAGGACTCAACCGTAGAAATTTCACCAAAAGATTCGTGTGTTTTCGACCCATCTCCATTCATGTGGGGGATTGTTAGAAATATAGTTTGGCAAAATGTGGTTTTGCAAACTTTAGACATTATTTAATATATGTATATGTTATAAATATATTTATATTAGCTTGTAGTTTTGTGTTCTCCTTGAAGAGAGTTTCACAACGAGCTGAAGTATGTCCAAAATGGAGTTAATATGAATGAGATATCATGTCTCAAAGGAGAACACGTGAATAACAAAATCTGGAAAAATGGAAGTATCCCACATCGCCTAAAATGTGAAGTGGGAAGGTGTGATTCGGGGTTCTTTCCAGAATTTTCTATAAATCTATTTTAGGAATAGATTTAATTCTATATATCTATTTTAGTAATAGAATTAAAACTTGTTGAATAAGTTGACATAATTAATTGTGAGTTGATAGAATTAATTATGATTTATGTTTTCTTTATTTATGGTGAAGACTTTTTCTTTGAGAAGAAGTTAGGTTTTCACTATAAATATAACTTATTCCCATTTAGTTTTATAGATAATAGAGAAAATCTCAATTCATAAGTTTTCCAGCAGTCTTTTCGATCAGAAGCACATAGTTTTTCGTGATCTTTCAGGCAAGTATGTCAGGTCTGGTTGTACAACAGCTTTGGACGTTATACCCTGAAAACAGACAACAAATCTGTTTTAAGGGAATCGTGTTAAAAATGAGCCTCGTTCTACGACCTTTTACTGTTTTCTTTATTTATCGTTCTTAGTGTTTGTCTTCTGCTTCTACCCCATTCTGTCTGTTTATTTTCAGTCATTTATTTTCTGTTAATTATTTATTGATTATAATTTGATTTTATTTTAATAAAGAGTTAACTACATTTTTGTTCCTTGTGGTTTACCGAGTATAACGGTTTTCGTCTAATAGTTTAAAATGTAACGGATCATGTCTACTTTTGGTCGACCCGTAACACTTTTGGTCCAAAATGTTTATTTGACTAATGTTGGCCGTTAAATAAGAGGGTAGTTTTGTCCTTTCACATATATAACACAACAAAAAACACATTATAACTTCACGCACATCAAAACATCGATAACTCCTCCCATTTTTTTCTCTCTACCAGACCTCATCACATTTTCATAACATCCACCACCATCCATCGCGTGCCGCCACCATTCACCACTTATAAACTCACCCCACCACCTTTAGAACATCAAACACATCCCTACCACCTTGCAACTAACAAAAACATCCGGCCACCACTACCTCCGTCAACAGCCTCCAGTAACCATCGCTGGTCACCACTACCTTCGCTGCCAAACACATACCAATAATAAATCTGAAAACCCTATGTGTTATTTACACAGAAAATGTGGAAATCTATGAAAGAATAAACCCATAAATCTTGGATGTTTGAGATAGCTTATCTTTAAGGCTTATGTGCTTCTAAACAAATAGATGTATAGATCGAACCTACCTGAATTATTTTTCCATTTTGGATCTTCTCTTATTGTATCAAAGATATAGATTTATATCATAAATAAAGGTTGTTTAAAACTGGGGCAAAAGATTGAAAAGGCGGTAGTGACGTTGGCGGGTGTGGATGGTGGTGAGGGGTGGACGGAGTAAACAGTGCGGGCAGGAGGTGGTGGACTGGTGGTGGTTTGGTAGCAGAGGGGTTGGTTGTCAGATCTTAAGATCTTAGTGGGTAAAATATTTAAATGTAGGTTTGTAATTTAAAGGTTGTAATTTTGATGACTAAAAATGAAGACGAGATTAAGTGGTATGTGAAGAAGATGAAAAATATTGAATTGATGATTAAGTGGGGTTTTATTTTAGGAAAAAATTGGATAGACGATGAAGAAGTGATGGTTGTGTTTTAGTAAAAAAGTGTATAGATTATGAAGAAGTGATGGTGGTGGTTGTGTTTTATTAAAAAATGGATAGATGATAATAAAGTGGTTGTGTTTTAACAAGGTTTGATGCCCGCGCTTCGCTGCGATGTGTTTTGTAAAAAATTTACCAGCGTGTTGCCGCAGGACCATTGTGTCGATGGTAGAATTGGGCCGCCTAACATATATTTAATTATGATTTGCCTGTGATGTGGATGAACAATGCAACATCAAGAACCAATCTGCTTATAATAGATGAAAATGGATCTATAGTTTAGAGCAAAGCTTGTACAATTTCCAGGAAAATAGCATCCCATTTCATTACATCTTTTCCATATGTAACAAAGTTCAAAAAAAGTTGGCTATTACTCTTGGGATTCTTGGAATCTTGGAAGCTGGAAATGTGAAAAACTAAAACACATTGCTGCTCTCATTTGAGTTTATTCGAAAGATAAGATGAAATGATGTAGCATTTTGAAGCTTTAGTCACTTTGTTATGTATACTTAATTCTTTTAGTAGTTGCAACAATTAAAATGAAA
>BQNB010124072.1:0-19995 GCA_026074375.1 Tanacetum coccineum
TTTTCTACAATTAAAAGAAATGTTTTATTCAAAATAAACATTTTGAAATTCAAATTTTTAGACCTAAAACGGCTAGAAAAGTTCCAGAAAACTCCCCCTACACAAAAGACAAACTGGGGAGCCCCTAGTCTAGGGCGGCCCCCTTAGTTTTAAAGGGACCGCCCACCTATTTAAGGGGACCGCCCATAGGTAGACGCTCTTCCAGTTTGTCCTATAAATACTGGACTTTTCCCCACTATTTTCTCACCTTTTGCACCCATTCTTTATGATCTAAAACAGCCCACACATCTCATTAAAATCATTTGATCATCTAATCATAAAGCTTTGTTTCCAAGTGATCCAAGCTCAACTTCTTAAGTACAACAGAAGAATACTTCCATCATCAAATGAAGAAGTATTACACCTCAAGTGTGTATTTCAATCTTGTTGCATCCATATCACAATTTGTAAATCATTTGTAAATCTTGTAAAGTTGTGTAGTAGATAAATCTTTGTGATTGTTGTAAGTATAGCTGAATCTAGTGATTCATCCAAGTTGTGATAGTTAGGTGTGAAAGTAGAAGTGAAGTAGTGAAGTAGTGGTGTGAATATAACTAAGGTGTGAAGAAGTTATGTAGTTGCGAAGTTGTGTTGTGAAGTCGTGAAAGTAGTGAAGAAGTTATGAAGTCGTGATAGATTGGTTCCAGCTAAGATTAGAACTCGACATCTAGCTTAGTGTCAGAAATTGATATAAGCGAAAGTTGTGTACGGTTTTCTCCGCCATAAGGTAGTTTGTTAACATAGTGAAGAAAACTCTCGAGTTTGGAGCTCAGGGAGTGGAGTAGGACAAAGAGGTGCTTTGTTACCGAACCACTATAAATCCTCGCGTTGTGGTTTGATTGTTCTTACTCTTATCTCTTGTCTTCCCTTATTTGCTCATACCATCCTATTAATTGTTTAGATAAGTATATTGTTTATATTGTGCAAGTGTTGAATTCACATAAAGTTGAATCTAAGTTTTTATTAACAAACATAAATATTAAATTAAAAAGCGGTAAACTATTCAACCCCCCTTCTAGTTTTCCACACGTCTGATTACCCCAAACAGATGCGTGTCAATGAAACTATTATCGATAACAATTATGCAGATTGGTCTCACGAGATGATGAACTTTCTTTTGGCCAAGAACAAGGTGTGTTTTGTTGATGGATCTATCAACAAACCAGGAAAGGATTTAAGCGACTACATGCCCTGGATGCGATGTGACGCCATGGTAAAAGGATGGCTGACAACAGAAATGGATGAGATAAGAACCAGCGTAAAATATGCCAAGACTACTTTAGAGATATGGGCTGATTTGAAGGAGCAGTTTGGGAAAAAAAGTGCACCCAGGCCATATAAATTTAAACAAAAAATTTCGATGACACATCATAACGGAGTTACCATTTCAGTTTACTACACCAAGTTGCGAAGCCTTTGGGACGATATCGAGTCTGTACTACCGATGCCTAGATGTTCATGCAATAAGTGCACATGCGATGTCGGCAAAAAGTTAAGCGGGCTGAAGGAAAATAAAAGGCTCTATGATTTCTCATGAGTCTCGATAATCAATTCTCTGTGATTAGAACCCAAATACTCCACATGAATCCTATACCGAGCCTTGGGAATGCTTACCACCTCGTGGCTGAGGATGAGCGCCAGATGGCTATATCAGCAAACAAGAAACCTGCTATAGAAGTCGTTGCCTTCCAGGCTTCTGGACCAATGCGATGAGAAGGAAACCAATTTCAAAAGGGTGACAAACCGATTCAAAAGGATGCCAATTGTGCTGAAGTTGTCAAGCATTGTACCAACTATGAAAAACACGAGCATTCACAAGATGGATGTTTCGAACTGATAGGCTATCCTGAATGGTGGCTGAGAAACAAGAAACGTGAAGAAACAAAACCAAAAGCCGCTTTCATAGAGCCTAGATGCAGTTCTTCCATTCCTGGTTTAACCAATGATCAATATGAGTCTTTTTTGAAGCACTTTTCAGATATGGGAAGTTCTGGTAAGAAGGATAATGCCTCAAAGGCGTATATGACCGATAAGGGTAATAATGATGATTATTGGGTTATTAACTCAGGATCTACTGAGCACATCACACATGATGCTAGTATACTTGAAAATAATACTAAAAGTCATTTTGAAACACCGGTCATCATTCTCAATAGGGAAGTGATACCAGTTGAAGGGAAAGGAGAATGTCTTTTGCCAGGAGGAACTAAAATTAAAGGAGTCTTACACATTCCAAAATTTACTTGCAATCTTTTATTCGTTAGTAGATTAAGCAAGGATCTCCATCCGCCATCAGGGTAATAATGATGATTATTGGGTTATTGACTCAGGATCTACTGAGCACATCACACATGATGCTAGTATACTTGAAAATAATACTAAAAGTCATTTTGAAACACGGTCATCATTCCCAATGGGGAAGCAATACCGGTTAAAGGGAAAGGAGAATGTCTTTTGCCAGGAGGAACTAAAATTAAAGGAGTCTTACACATTCCAAAATTTACTTGCAATCTTTTATCCGTTAGTAGATTAAGCATGGATCTCCATCCGCCATAACCTTCTTTCTTGATTTTTGTGTTATGCAGAAACTTCACACGAGGAGCTTGATTGGTGTGGGTGAGTGTAGGAATGGTCTATACCGAATGTGGATCATTGGAAGGGAGAAGAAAGCCATGAAGACAACTATGGATATCTAGCACAAAAGATTGGGGCATGCATCCGGTGATAAACTTATTCAAATAGATTTTCTTAGTGATTGTTCTTTTGCTAAAATGTGTGATTCTTGTTCCAAGGCTAAGCACACTAGACTTCCTTTTCCAGATAGTAATATTAAAACCAATAATTGTTTTTAGTTAATACATTGTGATATTTAGGGAAAGTATCGTATCCCATCTCTTACAGGGGCGTGTTATTTTTTAACCATAGTCGATGATTTTAGTAGAGTCGTTTGGGTTTTTATCCTAAAATTCAAACACGAAGCAAGCATTTGCTTGATAAAATTTCGCAACATGATAAAAACTCAATTTGGAAAATCTATCAAAAGGATCCGAACCGATAATGGTGGTGAATTTACTTCAAATGACATGCTCGGGTTTTACAATGAAAATGGGATTTTGCTTGAAACCACTTGTCCACATACCTCACAACAAAATAGGGTTGTGGAAAGAAAGCATAGACATTTGCTTGAAATTGCAAGAGCGCTAATGTTTGAAGCTAACTTACCAAAAATATTTTAGGGAGAATCCGTTTTGACGGCAACATTCATTATCAATTAGCTGTCTTCTAAGGTCGTTGGGAATAAAACACCTTATGAGATTATTTATAATCAAAAACCATATTACAATTATATGAAAATTTTTGGTTGTCTCACCTACCATAAAAACACCATTACTAATGGAGATAAGTTTGAAGTAAGGGAGAGACCGGGGGTGTTCTTGGGGTACCCACAAGGAACAAAAGGTTATAAAATTTATGACCTGAAGGAGAAGAAAATCATTATATCCAGGGACGTGAGGTTCCATGAAAACAGATTTCCTTTTGATAAAATGACTCATGCACAAGAAGAAAAAGATCCTTTTGAGTTTCAAGTTTAGCCGACCCAAAGTGACAAAATAGATGGTTTTTTATTCCAGTAGCCCTCCTAAGAATAATCAACAAATTAGTGCAGAAAACTTGGGTCACGAAGTCGTCTATGAAAGCCCAAATGACGACACTTCTAACCCGGTTTTAGATGAGGTGGGGAATATGAATAACATGACTGAAGAAGGGGGCCTAGACCCTTTAGATCAAATAGGTCGACCCAAACGACATAGGTCCCAACCAAAATGTCTTGATGACTTCATCGTAAAGCTTCCCCCATCGGTTGACAATACACAAACAACACCAACTCAAGCTTCCTCGACGGTACATCCCTTATCTAATTGTGTTTCATATGAACATTTTTCTAACTCTCATAAGGTGTTTTTAGCGGCTATCGACTCCATCGATGAGCCAAAAAGTTTCCACCAGGCAATCAAGGATGACCGTTGGAAAGAGACTATGAGAAAAGAAATACGTGCTCTTAAAGAAAATGATACGTGGACACTTAAAAACTTACCCGATGGAAAACGTGCCATCGACTTCAAATGGGTATATAAAGTAAATAGGCCTAATGGGGAGGTTGAGAGATACAAAGCACGCCTTGTAGCAAAGGGGTTCACACAGAGGGAAGGAGTGGATTACCATGATACCTTCGCTCCTGTTGCTAAATTGGTCATGGTTCGAACTCTTTTGACGATGGCAACCAAAAACAATTGGTTCATCCATCAACTTGATGTGAACAACGCTTTCTTACATGGTGACTTGACTAAAGAAGTATACATGAAGATCCCTCAAAGGTTTCTAAGGAAGGAGAAACAAAAGTGTGTCGGTTGAGAAAGTTCATCTATGGTTTAAAGCAAGCCTTACAGACTTGGTATTACAAATTCACTAATTCTCTCATTGCTCTTGATTTCAAACAATCCAAGGCCGACCATTCTTTTTTCATTTATCAACCAAAAGAAACCTTTGTATCAGCTCTTATCTATGTGGATGATGTCATCTTGATGGGCAATGACGTTGTCAAAATACAACACACTAAAACCGAACTCAACAACAGATTTAGCATCAAAGATATTAGGAATCTTAAGTACTTTCTTGGCATAGAAGTGGCTCGTACTCCTGAAGGATTGGTGTTAAGTCAAAGAAAATACACTTTGGATATTCTTGTAGATTGTGGCTTCGAAGGATGTAGGTCAAGTATTTTTCCCATTAAGCAAAATCATAAGCTAGATAAAAGTGATGCAGAACCAAAGGTCGATGCAAGTCGCTACCGACGCATTGTTAGTCGCCTTCTTTATTTGCAATCTACCCGGCCAGATATTGCCTACTCGGTCAATATCTTGTCTTAATTTATGGCTTATCCAAGACAACCTCACTTGGATGCCGTTCATCGGGTTCTTCGGTACTTGAAATCTATACCTGGACAAGGTGTGCTGCTCCCTTGAACATGTGGCTATAACCTCACCGCCTATTGTGACTCTGATTGGCTTGGATGCCCTTACACACGACGATCTAGAACCGGATATATTCTTCTTTTAAGTGGCTCTCCCATCTCTTGGAAAACTAAGAAACAGTCTGTCGTTTCCTGTTCCTCCATTGAGGCAGAATATCGTTTGATGGCTTCCACTGTTAGCGAAGTTCTATGGGTTCGATGGCTTCTGCAAGAACTCAACGTTGCTTCCACTAGCCCAACTTCATTATTCTGTGACAATCAGGCTGCACGTCACATTGCAAACAACCTTGTTTTCCATGAACGAACAAAACATGTTGAAATGGATTGTTTCTTTGTTCGTGAATGAGTTGATTCCAAAGAAGTTTAACCTTTTCCAATTGACTCCAAAATGTAGATCGTTGATCTTCTTACCAAAGGATTGGGCACTCTACAGCTTCGGTTCCTTCTTGAAAAGTTAGGATCTTGAGATCTTCATGCTCCAACTGGAGGGGGAGTATTGGAATATAATTATTTCCTTGATTTTCTCTTTGGCTTGTGCCTTAAGTTTAGGGTATTCCATGTTTAGCTAATATTTCATGTTTAGCTGATTTACATTCTTGTATATATTGGGATGTCGATCTGCTCAATTATAATAAAAAAATAACAACAAAAAAAGTTGTGAAGCTATCAATTTCTATACGATAAACTTGTCGCATGGATTGAAGGAGAAGAAATGGGACGGTTGGGTCGCACACTTCACCTAACAGAAAAGAAGGAAAAACGGCTAACGGGCGCCCATTTTTGACCGTTGAGCATTTATTAAAAAAATATTAAAAATTTTAATCATTATATTTAAGGTTAATATACAGATATGTTATTAAACTTTTCAAAAAATGCTCATGAGTTAACAAACTTTTATTTTGTTCATTTGAGTTACTGAACTTATGAAACATGAAATTTTGAGGTAACTAACTTATAAAAGTATAGGTAAACATCACCGAATTTTTAAAAACATGATATTTATGTTTGTTAATACAAATATTCGCGTAAAAATGATATTTATATTTAATGATCTTCATGTTTTGATAATAACAAATATAATGTCATACTACGTAAAAGTTTACGTAAACAAGTTATTTAGTCGTAAGTTTACTTGACGACGACAAATCACTTAAGGTATGAATATGACATTATTAAACGTAGTTAATGATCAAATAAAAATATTTTGTTAAGATTTGGGGTTAATCACAAAAAGACAAAATTTGTCCCAGCTGCATCCCACGGATCCAACAAAACCAAAGGACGGATCTAGGGTATGGTGGATCCGTGGATCCGTGGATCCGTGCAACCTGCTGGTTGAGATAGATTTTGAATTTCAAATGTTGCCTATAAATAGCAAACTTAAGTCTTTATTTTAGACAACTCTTCACAAATATTTTTCTCTTTAGTTTTTCTCATTTTCATACTCTTTGATCATTATACTTGTTTCATAATCGATTACAAGCGATCAACTTATTTCACTCTTTAGTGAAGAACACTAACGAAGACGTGAAGCTTCAAGTGTTATTAGCTTAGTTGTGTCATCACGATTATGATAATCATTTGTCTTGTATATCTTGTGTTGTGTGTTATGTTTATCATATGTGTATGATAGGTTAGTGTTTAGGCCATAAAATACATAGTGTGTTAGATTGGTTCTATCTCGAAGTAGAACTCGGTATTTAGCTTAGTAACAGAAAAAGTGTAAGCGACGTGTACTGTAGGATTTTCTCCAGCCAAAAAGGAGAGCTTGTTTATACTTCGTATTTACTTCGTTGATTATATGCATCGCGCGCTCAATCAGTGAGGTGTGCACGGTTTTTGATTCCTCTGCGGGTCGGTTTTTGGCAAAAACCAAAACTAAACCGAAAAATTCGATTCCTATAAAATCAAAAACCGAAACCGCTCGGTTTTTGGTAGTTCGGTTTTTTTTGGTTTTTCGGTTTTTCGGTTTTTTTGGTTTTTTTTCTCTTTTTATCTTTTTTGGTTTTTTTTCGGTTCACACAAACCTTTAATATTTGGTTTTTGCTAATTTAATATATAATAACTTTTTTTACGTAGAAAATATAGTTATATTCTTTTTATTTTATAAGATCTGTAAATCTATGCCACCAATATTTGTTTTGTAAATATGAAGCTTAATAATGTTTACCCAAAATTTCTACCATATATACACATATAAATGAGACAAAAAAAAAGACACACAAATGACAGACTCTGAAAATAACACATATACAGTATCTTGTCATATATTAACGATATAATTGTTAGATAACAAAACACACTTGCATGACAAAACTGAATATAAAATACAATAAGGGTATATTTATATCTATATAATAAATATATAATAATTAATATATTAAATATATATATATAATATATATTATATAATAATGAGTATATAAATATTATATATATAAAAATATGGCAGATACCAGTGAGAAGTAAATTAAAATAAAAAATGGTTGAGAATTGGATTAAAATCACACATTTGCGCGGATTGCAACGACTTGCATTAGATGCATTTTTATTCATTTAGATGCACCATTTTGAGTTTCGAACGTTAATTCGATGCGTAGATAGTGCAAATTGATTTTCATGATTTTAGCACATGCAGAGGAACAAAAAACAAGAGAAAAATTGAAATGCATCTAATATACGTATATGCATCTAAATAAAAGCTAGAAAACACATTATGATGCGTTTTAATGCATCTAAAATTATAGAGATACATCTAATTTAAGTCGATGCATCTCGGATATGCGGTTATAATTACTTCTTATCCTTCTTATTTTAAAAAAACTTCTTATTTGATCCTAACTCTCTCTCTCTCTCTCTCTCTCTATATATATATATATATATATATATATATATATAGGGGACTTTATTTTCAGCATCAAATTAAGTGCGAGAACTACGAGAACTCTAAAAAACATACATGCACGTCTTTAATAATTGTATATGTTCTAAATAGAACAAATATGTTTTAAAAACAACATATTTTTTCTAAAAAATTTGATGAGAAATTTGAAATACAATTTTTTTCTTTGAATATGCACACCTTCAAAGAAAAAATTTGTATTTCCAATTTCTCATCAAATTCCTTAGAACAAATATGTTTTTAAACATATTTGTTCTATTTCTACACATATGTGCAGAAATACTATTATTGAAGACGTGCATGTATGTTTTTGAAAGTTCTCGCAGTTCTCACACTTAATTTGATGCTGAAAATAAAGTTACACACACACACACACACACACACACACACACACACACACACACACACACACACACACATATATATATATATATATATATATATATATATAGTTAGGATCAAATAAGAAGAAAACTTAAAATGAGAATGATAAGAAGAAACCACAACCACACATTTAAGATGCACCTACAAAAATAGATGCATCTCCCATTAAAATTATCTCTCCTATTTTAAATGTGTAGCTAGAAATCCTTCTTATTCTTCTTATTATAGTTTTTCTTCTCATCGGATCCCTACTATATATATATATGTATATATATATATATATGTATATATATATGTATATATATATAAGGCTAACTATGAGTGTATAATTATGATTTAATGACTGTACGCCACCTCAACGATGACATGGCACCCCCATGACATTAAATTTCGAAATTTGTTTTAAAAAATTAGTCATGAGGCTAACTATGAGTGTATAATTATGATTTAATGACTGTATGCCACCTCAATGATGACATGGCACCCCCATGACATTAAATTTCGAAATATGGTTAAGATAAAATAAGCTTATCCAATTGAGCCAAACCACCATTTGTGTTTTACTATCCAAAACACTAATAATATCTTCTAAAAACTACTAACCATTGACATTTTCTATCAACCAAAAACTGTAACTTTCTACCCACGATATCTTTTCTCTATATGATAAAAATCCATACCATGTTTATCCATTTAGATTGGTATAACATGTAACTTTTTAGAAACACAATTTTATCACAATAGTCCAATTATAAATTTCAAAACCCTAAATTGATTTTATCGATTTACAAACTCACTGGAAAAAACCCTAATCCATGTCGCGTTTTAGATCTCACACTAGAAAAAACCCTAATGCATGTCGCGTTTTAGATCTCTCACACTTTGCATAATCACAATTCAAATAATAAATTAGGGTTTGTAATGTTGATGATCAACTTGCAATTTAAGTTAACAAATCTTTGATTTAACAAGACTGAAGGTAAGATTCGAGTATATGTCAGTCTCAGTTCATGGCCAACTTTATTTTCTCTTTATTTAATTTTTGTATACTGAGTTTTATTTTCCATGTTGCTACCGTGACAAAATCAGTGGTTCAGAAGCGGTCTGCTGCCAATGATGAAGACATGGATCCAACGGTATATATAATTCTTCTCTTGATTATGTTTGTATACAAGTTGTCTGCATATACTTTGTATATGTCAATCTGAGTTCATGGTCGGGCTTATATCCTATTTACTTGAATGTTGTATACTTAATTAGTTTTCTTTTTCAGGTTGCTACCATGACAAGAATCAGCGATTTAGGAGCGTTTTAAATTTGGTTGTAGTGAACTTTGATATTCGTTGTTTTGTTGCGCAAAAATGGTTGATCACGCCAATTACTCGGCTCAGCAGGCTCTGCGATCGCGTTTGAAACGTGGATTTATAGGCATGTGAATTTTTGGGGTGATGATGTTTGCTTATATTTGAGTTTATAACCTTACTTTGTTTAACTTATATCGAGTTTACTATATTCGAGTTAATTTAGGAGATAGTTTGCTTTCTTTGTATGTTTCTGTAGAAAATGGCGGTTTTTATGTTTCTGTAGAAAATTGTGTGACCCAGAAAGTGAAACTCAAATGAAAAAGATGTCGAAATAGATATGATGGTCAGACATAGTTATATTGAATATGATTGATTTCAACTTAAGTATGTTACTTTTTTAGGATTTTTCTTGATTGGTTTTCAATGTCAGGCATCACTTGCGCGACAGAGAACATTTCCAAACAACTTCGACTGGTGATCATTCGATTGCGGTGGATAAAACAAAACTGGTGATTTTTTACCTTGCATTTATTCAATATTTATGGTTTTTTTGCATTGTAAAGTCAAATACAATGGTTTGAAAAGTCAATAGCATAATTATTTAGCCTAGAAGTTGTCATTCAAAAGAAAAAACGGTGTTTATACTTGATTTTTTCAAATCGCCTGAATTTGCAGAAGCTTGGAGTGGTTGTGAAGCCAATGGAGAAACCAAGGATGATATTGAAATACATATGGATGGAGAAAAATATCGAGATAGCACAGTACCAAGTAATTCTAGGATACAGGACTATTTTCTGTAAGTCCTTACTATTTTTTGCTAAGGAAAGATGCTTGAGAGGAGCTTAAGATCATGCTAAAAAGTAAGTCACGGATTTCTCAAAGGCAGACGGTTGTTCACTGATATAATTAATTTGTGGCAGCCGAGTGGCAGTGATACACAATAAGTTTTATGAGATACATAGATATGATTTGTGCTTATTGTCGTAGATTGTGGTAAATCCATAAATCTATAACCCGTAGCAATTGTCTTATGGGTTGCTTATGCTTTATTCAAAAACCAAAAGGTATAAACACTTTCAATAACCTTTTCAGACAACCCCTTATTTATTTGATTTTTATGGGGTGAGCTTTATATGTTTTAACTGTTTCATAGTCTTCATGTGAATGCACTGTACTAAATAAATCTTATTACTTTTGCAGCAGTATCTTCCTTCACTAAACATACTAAACCTTAAGGACTCACACAAACTCTCAGAATACGCAACTTCCACGAGATCCCTAATCTTGAGACTTTGATTCTCTAGAATTGTCACAATCTGCTTCGTGTTTGCAAGACAATTGGAATTCTTGAAAAACTTGCTTTATTGAACATGGCAGGGTGCAAAAACCTGTTCAACAGTGTGCCAATAAGCACTTCTGGTTTAGAAAGTGCACTAGAGCTGTCATTTCCCTTGCCACGTTCATTGCAGCGAGTATTACTCAACGATTGCAATCTTCAGTGCATCGACTATTTTCCTGAGTTTTTGTGATCAATCATTTTTGAAATACATAACTTTGGTCAATGGTCATGTATTATGTAATGCTAATTAACCAAAGCTTGGTAATTTACTTGTTTCAGGTGAAAGGAAGGAAGTGCATCAAAAAAGACTTTGCTCAGCAGCGTAGGGAGCGAATGAAAGATCGAGGTGTTGATCTTAAGAAAATAAATTCGGTAAGAATGTGATTTACATTTAGTATATTATACAAAGGGGTGATAACTGCTATCGAAATATAACGAGTTTGCTAGCATATTCCCAAATAGTAATCATTTGTCGTGTTCTTAAATGCAGGCATTAGAGGCGATGGTGTAGAATGGTGATGATGTAAGGTCATTTGATCTCATGCACTTGTCGGATCGTTGTCAGGTATAAGAGAATCCAGCAAGCCCCCTTACCGCACCTACATTTTGTATTTCTTTAACTCGTGTTTTTGTGTTTGGGGTCATAAGCAACTGAAGTTATATGCAGTGATTTGATTTCGTTCTGATCTATTGTAGGTTCAAAGGTTGGCATCAATTTATCGCTTGCAGAGATACATATGCAGAAGTGCGAGTATCTCCATTTACTTATACTTTTAGTTTTGTATTTCTATCTTACAGCTTTTAGGAATTAGCAATGAAGAAGCTGGTCTTAAAGCCGATATAAGTAAGAAATATTCGAAAGAAACCTCTGGTGTGAGCCCACTAGACTCGCGGTCGGCTAAAAACAAAAGCTATCGTGAATCACGCAAGAAGAATAAAAGAGATAAAGACAAAGCAACCGCGTATGCAACACAACCGGTATCATTTATCTCATGTGACATAATGGAATCTGAACCAGGAGTGACCATCATAGCCGTTGATGAATCAAAACCAATAGACCAAGTGTCCCAAAGACCCAAATCACTTAGATTCAGAGCAATGGCTCCTGAAACACCCCCGCCTTCAGACTCAACTCCTCCACTCAAGTTCAATAGGTCATCGGCCAAAGCTCTAAGGGTAGTGAAAGTAGGGGGTCATTTGAAAAGCATACAAAAGGGTTTCATGATGGTGTCAAATATCTAAAAGGCTTATGCAGTTTCGAGATGATACTTAAACATAATATCAGTAGTATATTATTATGCATGTCAAAAATATCCTAGAAGTCTTGAGTACTCTATGTGTTTGTTGTTGGTAGGATTCTTACTTTTATGATATGAGTTATTTTAATTTTGGCATGATCTTCTATATAGATGTGCTTAGGTCTTTAAATTTGTTGGTTTGTGGTATTGGTAGCTCTTTGAAATTTCAACTGTTTTTGCTAAATTAAAACTGAGGTAGAATAGTTTATATGATGGTTTAAGCTGAATGAGTTTAGAAAGTGGATTTAGAATGGAACTACGAGTTGATTCTTACAATTGATTATTAAGTGGACTTATTAGAGTATGTGAAGACCGCATGCTAACGATGTTGATAAATCGAGTTAGAGGTTAGCATTTCTAGATGAATGATTTTTCTCTTGTGCAAGTTTATAAAGAGGTTGACTATAATTGCTATTACTTGAAGACTTCATTCTTCTTTTACCTTTCTTAGCCTTGATGAGTTCAAGATTCTCTATATGTCTTTTTTCATAAGTGAAAATTATCTTATTTTTCAGTTTTCAAATTGCTAGAGAAAAGAATGATTTTTCTTCTCTAGAGAAGAGTTGAGAATTTTAAAAATCCGTTTAGATAGAGTTATATTTTTTTATGCAAAAAATAAAAACGTATGAAAATATATAAACTAAAAAATTTTAAAAATAATTAAAAGCGACGGTTAAAATGGACGATGGAGGATGACAAGAGATAAAATGATGTATATTTGATGTTTTATAGATCTCAATTTCTTTTTATTGAGAAAAAAATAAGAAAGAAAAAAGTGAAAAATTATAAAATGGACTTTCCACTTTTTTGAAAAATATTGAAAAAAGTGAGAATGAGAATTCCTTTTTTTTTATGAAAAATGTTGAAAAAAATGCATCTAAACGGATTTTTAATATATTTTTTTTTCACATGAAAAGTTTCTAGAAAAATGAGATATTTTTCACCAATTAAACAGCCCCTAATGTGGTGTTTAATTGTAGAAAAAATTTCATGTTTTTCCGTTTCTAAATTCCTAGAGAAGGGAATGGTCTTTCTTCTCTAGAGAAGAGTTGAGAATTTTAAAAACCTGTTTAGATGGGAGTTGTATTTTTTCTTTGAGAAATAGATAATAGTAAAATGTGATTTTCTGTTTTTCTATTTAAAATTAGGAAAATGAGAATTTCCTTTTTTTGAAAATATTGGAAAAGAAATGCGACTAAATAAGTTTTCAGTTTTCCATTCTCAAATGAAAATTTTCATGGAGAAATGGGATATTTTTCCTCGACTAAACACACCCTAAATGTTTAGGTTTCTCAGTGACTTAGATTTTCCATATATTCATTGATTCAAGGCGGTAAAGCCCTATGCCCATGATTCCGTTAATATGTATTTCTTTATTCATATGTCTAAGGAATTTTTTTATAAGTGGCACACCAAGGAGCTAAGAAGTATAATTGCGTATTAAATTCTACTTGGTTACTTTGACAAGGTATATTTTAAATAATCACGTTGTGTTAAATATCCAATAGTTACACGCTTAAACTAAAAAAAACCCCAAAACGAACTCGCCCGTCGGGCGGGTTACTTCCTGTCCCATTAGTAAACAATTCATCTGGATTTCAACAGAACAAAAAATACTCTCAAACCGTCTAAAAGTTTTCAAAAAAACCACCACGTTGTATTAAAAATCCAACAGTTACACGCTTAAACTAAACAAAAACCCCGAAACAAACCCGCCCGTCGGGGCGGGTTACGTAACTATAACATATATATGGGTGTAATTATTAGTGGATAAATATATGGCAATGACATGTAATGCCACCTCAATGATGACATGGTACACACATATCATTTAATTTTGAAATTTGATTTATTTTTGAATTTTTTTAAGATATACTCAATAATCATCAAGATATACTCCTTAATTATATGTCATATTCATCCAATTTTTTTAAAAATATATCAAGATATACTCCTTAATTATATGGCAAAATGAGAAATTATCCGTCAGTGTTATTTTCCTGTTAAAATTGTATACGTATCTAAGAATCTATCTTTATAAATCAAACAAGCAAAATAGCCCGCGCGTTGCCGCGAGGCTTATTTTTTTTGCGATTTGATGGTCATGGTTGTGTTTATGGTAATGTATGTGTGTTCTATGGGTTGGAATTGTGTAGTCAGATTCTTTGTTGTTAGTTTACAAAGAATGATTATTGAGTGAAACAACATAAGCTGATGTTTAATAATAATTTCAAATGTACATGACTTGTAACTCTTGATACCTATTATATTGATCGTGGGTGTATACCAATAGTCATAGCATAAGAAGTTGTTGATTGTGTAAAAATGATATCAGACTTTCTTACACTTGGAATAGCAGATAGCTGGGACTTAGTAACACGGTATCTATGATGCCTTGTATCTCTATTAGCGCCAACAATGTTGCCGTTTACGTTGTTACCTGTAGCAAAACAATCAGTGAGTGTTGGAAAAGTCGTGGTTATGTGTGAAGGTGTATCATATTATGTAAGGCCACGCCGTTTTCTTACCGTAGTCTATTGCTTGGGAAGGTGCATCAAATGTTATACGTTGTGGCTGGCGTTGGCATGGCATATGGAAGCAGTTTCCCATTTGTTGATGGATACTTAGATCCCTTTCATTTGCATGTGCCCTTGCATGAGGCTTGTCTACACCAACATAAGTATGCAAAGATACAGAAAGCATTTGTTACCACCAAAGTAAAAAGCTATGTAGCAATATTAAATACGTACTAAAATTAAGGCTTGGTGAATGTATATTGCCTGCAGATGTGGTTATCTGTTCGGTAGCAATGGCGTACATAACAGGCCCATGCATATGGTTTGTTGTGCATGGATAAGAGTCTTAGGTGTTCCGAACAGTGAGTGTGCTACTTTGTTTTTTGGGCACAGATGGCTCACCGTGATAGGAAAGTGAGTTCTTTTGATTGCCGGTCAGTGTGGATGCACTGGATATAATACCCTAACCTTAAAAATATAAGATAATAGTTAGAAAAATAATCACACTATAATTACAAAATAATAGTTATAACTTTAGTTGTATTGTACCTGCGTCTAAAATATCTAGTACTATACACGCATGTATTTTATACTATATTATAGTTATAGGAATTATAATTCTTAACTTTTGGATTTAAAATAATAGAGTACACATTTGTTAATCGTTTGAACTCTCTTAGTCATGATAACCACTCGGGTCATATCCTATTTCTTCAATCCCGTTTATTTCGAATAGTTAGTTACACTAGAGAAGGCTCATATAAACACCATCTTCGTACCTTTTTTTTCATAGCTATCTCAGAGAAAACTTATACACAACCTCAAATCTCAAATATGCCTTCATGATACAAAAGGTAACGCGAGTGTGAGCGTTAGGTTAGAATTGTGGCTTATCATTATTCAAGATTGAACGATTGTGTTATATCGGGCTGTACAGTTTGTTTTTGTATCAAGTTGGTTTCTGGTTGTTATTCTAGTTCGATTTCGGTCGTGTTCGTGTTCGTGTATCCGTCTCTAGAAATTCAGTTCATTCATTCGAGTTTTCTGATCGGGGGTTTGCGGAAACTCTACGGCTTTGTTCGTGTTGGGTTGGAATTGGTATTAGTTAGCAGGAGGACATAGTATAAGTGATTGGTTTGGCGTTCGTGGCAGAGTTTATTGTGGTGTTCATGTTGTGGGTTCATTGGGTTCTAGGTTATCGATCGGTTGCCTCATTTAATCTCTAGCATATCTTCTTCTTGTTTCGGTTTTATTCGCATCCCGGGAGTTTGAGGTATCTCTTAAACCTTTGTTAATGACTCAAAAATCATGACTTCTGTTTTCGTTTAAAAAAACTGTTGTGTCTTGCGTTAGGACTGAAATATTGGGTTCGATGCTGGTTTTTTTTATATGGAAACTAATAGAAGAGATACATAATAAAGAGATTTACAAAGCTAAAATATTTTAGTTGTTTATAGTAAAAACAAGTTTTGAACAGGTTACTATTAATGACTGCTAGGTAATTGTGTTCTTATTGTCTTATTACCCTTAAATAAACTGTATATCCTCACCGATTTTACAACTTTGTTAGTAACATGCTTTTGTGCTAGTTCTTATAGTAAATAGAGTGTTTTATATCACATTGACGTAGGTTGTTCGGAAGAACTAAACCCATACGTATGCATGGATCAGTCATAAATTTTATATATAAGGGGACCAAAAATGAATATATAAGACATGGCTTAAATATTCACATGAAGGTACCTTAGTATATGCAAACTACCATTTAGTTGTTGCTACTAATTCAGTATTGTTTCAAAAGGTATGATTTCACATACAATAAAAGATAATGATTGGTGAACTCTTAAGAAGTACGTTATATGATTGGTTTTTTTTATACTATAGTATTTTGGTCTAAATAAATGTTATCGGTACGTTATAAAGAGAGTAAAATATGATGGGTATATTTTTTAATTGATTTGTGAGCTTTTATCAATTTGGTATATTAGTATACAGGTTTAACCATATCTATCCATGGTGTATTTTAATATTTATTAAAACAGTTGGGTTTAGTGTAATAACTAAAGCCATGAATCAGTACAGTATATGGGGATGGTATATTTGACGTATATCGTAAACTTTAAATCTCTAATATGTCTGCATTTTTCTAAAAGTTACTCAATGGACGTAAACAATAATTAATAAAAATTTATAAACATCTAACTTTATCGTATAGTACGAAACACAATAATCAAATGATATTAAGTACAAATAATAAATTAATTTCTTAATTTGATGTAGATCAGAATTTGATGAGCGGGGGGAGTAAGTCGATTTGATTTGTCAAGTAAGACATTGATTTTGTTAAGTACAATATTCTATCCTTTCTCTTATGATTCTTATGACTTTGCTAGTATCTTTTGCCTCGCTGTAATTCTATTTATGTTTCCGCATCTATGATTTGTTATTAGTTGCAACCTCTTAATTGTGCTTAATTCGTTTGTAGCCCTTTGAATTCGTTTGATACCTGTTCATTTGAATAATGCCAATGATTTGTTCTCTATCGGTTTAATTTTAAACATGATTTACTGTTTGGACATATTGTTTGTTTCTGATATGCTGTATGAACCCTTCTGTTTAGTTCCATGCCGAGCTAATAGCGTGGATGGTACCATGGCGCGTCATTGAGGGCACCAATGACGTCGACATATCTGTGGCAGGCTAGTTGATCAGGTCCACGGCATCCTTTCATTTTGTGCGCTATGTAAGCAATTGGTCATCTATAAATTTGATTTGTAGCGGCGCGTCTGGATGCATCTCGGTACTGTGTTTAGTTGCTGTAGTTTTTTTTTTTTAGTGCATGGCTTAGTGTGGTGCCAACGCCCATTGCATTTCGTTTTTCTGTCCACTGGGAGATTGAAACTCATTTGTACAACTTACTATGGATATTATGATTAATTTTTAGTCTAGCGGCTTTGTGTCCTGCTTTCAGACTTTCGTTTCTCGAGCTCGTAAGGGTAATGAGAGCAAGGGCTTTTCTATCATGTTTTGTTTGGCTACTTATTCGTTTCAGTTTAATGATGGTATTGAAATCTCTTGATTCTATTTGCTTTACTCATATATGTTTGATTCTATCTGTTTCGTTTTATTGTCCAATGAGCTTATAGCTCAGCCGCTTATTTTTTTTCCTCCAAGCAGGTAATAAGAGGGAAGCTGGGTTAGCTGTGAAGATGTTGCTTTAGGAGCCTTTAGTGGAACTGAATGAGAATGATGATAGCTTTTCCATTTTCTTTTATAGTCGTTTAGACATTGAAATTAAATTTGTCGTTGTCGTTTAAATTCGGAGATTCGGATTTATTTTCGTTTGGATTGTCAATGATGTATTTAACAATTTATTTACTTAGCTTCATTGGTTTCATTGTTGACCCATTTATGAATTAAAGTCTTCGCTGCGTTTTGTTTTGATGCCATAAGTGTGACATTTGACCCATTCTCGGGTGGGGTGTTACAAATATGGTATCAGAGCCAGGTTCGTCCTGTAGAACTTAGGTTATGACCTGTGAGGTTTGGGTAGACATTAGGTTTCATTTCTGATCTAATCGCTTGATCTAATCGCTCTCATTCGAATTTTGATCTTAACCCTAATTTGTCTTTGTTGGTTCATTTGTTAATCGTTTAGATGGCTCCTCGTCGTAATCGGGTGAACAACGAAGCAGATCCTGCATTTACTGCTGCGGTAGCACATGCAGTTGCAGACTTGTTACCGACTCTTACTACTCGCATAACCGACGAGATTCGCCAAAATGAGAATAATGGGAATAACATTAATCGAAGGAATGCTAGACGTGTAAACACCGGGGGTTCGGGTAATGATGGGGATGCACAACCCACTGATATCTATGTATGGTTGGAGAGGTTCCAGAAACAGAAACCCGAAACTTTCAGCTCAGCTTCCACGCCAGTTGAAGCAGAAAACTGGATAGCACATATCGAGAAGATCTTTGAGGTTTTGGGATGCGGTGATCTGTTTAAGGCCAGGTTGGCGACATATAAGCTGGAGGGTGATGCCCACAGTTGGTGGAGGGCGTATAAACAAGCAAAAGGAGGTGATGCTTATGTAGCGACGCTGTCATGGAATGATTTTCGTGACATCTTCTTTTTGCAGTATTTTCCATACTCTGAGAAAGAAAAGTGTGAAGGAGAGTACAAATCGATTCGTCAAATACCTTAGGAAACTAGTATTGATTTTATGATGAGATTTCTTAGATTGGCAGGTTTCTTGGGGGCTAAGGCGGGCACCCAGGAAAAACAGGCTAAACACTTTAAATGGGGTCTGAATGACTTTGTACTTGACAGGATCTTGAACACCGAGTTTACTGATGTAGCACAGGTTGCTAACGCTGCAAGAAATATTGAAATCTTTTGTGATCGGCCGAAGAATGAAGGAGACAACAAGAGAGACAGAGACGGCCATCGTATACGACCATCAGAACCACCATCACAAGGGTCTAATCTGAGAGCTGATGATCGAAGGGATAGTGACAGATATAGCAACCGTGGCAGACATGGCAACATGGACATATATGGCACTGACAGATGGCGTGGTGATAGACAGGGCAGTGACAGACATGGTAATGGTAGTAACAGACAGGGAAATGGTAGTCATAAGGCGTGGCATGACCAAGATCAGCAGGTTCGGGGCCAACATTATAGTCGTTCTTATGGGTCATCAAGCCAGAGCGGATACTCAGATTATACCTCATCTCCCCCATGTAACCTTTGTGGAAAGTTTCATCCAGGAAAGGCGTGTCACAGGGCTACCGGTGCTTGCTTTGAATGTGGAGAGGTTGGGCATTTGGCTAAAGATTGTAAGAAAGGTAGTACGAGCAGCGGGGGAAAACGATTTGGTACGTTTTCATTTAAGATTCGACATTAATTTCGCGGACGAAATTATTTTTAGAGGGGAAGTATTATAATACCCTAACCTTAAAAATATAAGATAATAGTTAGAAAAATAATCACACTATATTTACAAAATAATAGTTATAACTTTAGTTGTATTGTACCTGCGTCTAAAATATCTAGTACTATACACGCATGTATTTTATACTATATTATAGTATATAAGGAATATATAATACTAACTATTAAGGATTTAAATAATACAAGTACACATTTGATAATCGTTTGAATCTCTTAGTC